>JANIIA010476570.1:0-16870 GCA_027478495.1 Erythroxylum alaternifolium | reverse complement strand
AATCTTTATGAAAGTTATATATCTTTATACCGTTAACATCTTTCTATAGTTTTCTTAATGCGTGAACTTCTTAATGGGTTAGAGAACCTGAACATTTTTGAACTTATTTAAGCAGACAACATGAGACATTAACAACTATTTATAAAACTTTATCGGGTCTCCTTATAATAAGCATATTCTAACATATATTCAACAACAATATACATTATAATATCATATAAAATAAATATGGAAGAAAAACGAAATAACTCCTGCCATTGTTGTTGGTGCTTGAAGAGTTGCGTTTTGGAATTCTTCTAAGCTCTCAAATTCCCAATACGATGTTGTATGTCTTTCAGAAGAGAACAAAAGCTTAGGGACCCAAAATCTGAGAAAACGACCCATATGAATGTGCTTCCATTAAGCACAATATCAGTTACCTTAAAACTAGGAATTCATGCCCATTAACTTACATAGCGTTTGGACCATTTATGACACAAGAAGAGGAAAAGTATTCTCCCATTTGGTCCATACGTTTAAATTGGTATCAAATCCTAACCTGATCTAAGAACAATATAAGAATCATGGCAATAGGTCTTTTAATAATGGAGTATTATCTTCCATGTATTACACTATACTATAATTGTATGAATTAAATGCGGTAACATGAGTTAATGAATAAATCATATGTTATTCCAGGTTCAAAATAATCAATTTTCTCAAAATTCAATAATGTGCACCATAATATAAGAAAATATTATAAAAGTTTCATGAAAATAAAATTGTCCATAGAATTGAACTATTAAATGATGATGAAGCCTTTCAACTTTTCATGAAGAGTGCCTTCAAGCAAAAATATCCGAGAGATGATTATGTGTCCTTGTCAAATTCAATGATTAAATATGCACAAGGCAATCCTTTAGCTTTGAAGGTTTTGGGCTCCTCTCTAGTTGGGAAAAAGAAAAAAGAATGGAAAAGTGTACTGAATCAATTGTCAAAAGTTTCAAATAAGAATATTCAAAGTGTGCTACAAATTAGTTACAATAGCTTAAACAGGATGGAGAAGGATGTCTTTCTTGACATTGCATGCTTCTTCATTTGTGATAAAGGAGATGTTGAGAAGGGAGTACTCAAAAGTTGTGGATTCGATGCAGACATTTTAATTAATGTTCTTGTAGACAAATGCTTTGTGAGTGTTTGTAGAGACAAACTAACAATGCACAATTTGTTACAAGAAATGGGAAAGGAGATTGTTCGTCAAGAAGCTAAGTATCCGAGTCAACGTAGCAGGTTGTGGGATCCTAAAGATATTTATGAAGTATTTATGGAGAACAAAGTAAGATTTTAAAGATATTTAATATTCTTTTTTACTATTAATATTCTATTTAGTTTCTCTTATAATATTTATTGTAATAATAAGGTAAAATTTTATAAATATTTAATATTCTTCTTTATTATTAACAATTTCTTATACTTTCTCATTTATTATTTATTGTTATAGTAACTCATATACATATTTGGCAATTATTTTTTAGGCAGCAGAAGCAGTGGAAAGCATAATTCTTGACGTGAGTGAGATAAGGGAGATAGATTTGAATCCAAGAGTGTTCATGAAGATGCCTAATCTTAAGTTTCTCAAAATTTATAAAAAAGTTAATAAAAATAATAATTTACATCTCTCTCATGGTCTTAATTTTCTTCCTAACAAGATAAGATATCTTTGTTGGGAAGAATATCCATTAGAATATTTTCCAAGTAATTTTCAACCAGAAAATCTTGTGGTGCTTGAATTATCCAATGGCAAGATTAAACAATTATGGAAAGGCGACAAGGTATTTAATTTATTATTCTTTTTTGTGATAATAGTTGAAATTAATACTAGATAATATTTAATTAAATATTTTGTTATTTTGTTAACTACAGGAAGCATCTCAAATGACAAATGGAGTGATAGGAACGATTGTTAATAGTTTTTGGAGTTTGGTTAAAGTTCCCTCCTGCATTTGTGGAAGTCAACTTGGCAAGTTAAGTTCCCTAACTTTTGTAAACAATAAAAGCATAACTCATCTTCCAAACAGTAGGAGTGGATTTCTTGAAGCTCTTGAAGTTCTTGATCTCAGTGGTTGCTCAAATTTAAATACATTCCCAGAAGTTTCAAGCAACATAAAGGAGCTAAACTTAAGTGAGACTGCTATAAAACATGTGCCTTCATCATCAGTTGAACTCCTCAGCAAGTTAAAGAAATTAGAGATGATGCTTTGTGAAGAGCTTGAAAGCCTCCCGAGCAACTTTTTTAACAAATTAACATCTCTTGAAAAAATTAGTACGAGTGCCTTACGCTTTAAGGAACTTCCTGAAATCTTAGAGTCCATAGAGAAGCTGCCATCATCTATTGGCAATCTGAAAGGGCTCAAGTTTTTAAATATGGATCAATGCTGGAAGCGTGTTTATTTGCCAGGAAGTTTCATTGATGTACAAAGCCTAACCGGTTCCAACTGTAAATTAAGGGAATTGCCTGAGGACTCGACCTATCTATCTTCTATAGAAACTCTAGATTTGAGTGAAAATAATTTCGAGAGAATCCCTGTAACTATCAATCAACTTTCACGATTGAAATTTCTTTTTATAAGCAATGCCCCAATCATTCAATCCATGTCAGAACTTTCACGAATTGGAGCTCTTGTTATACGGAATTGCTTAAAGTTGGATGAAGATAAATGTCACGCAGTTGCAAACGAGTTGTTGAGGAGTTATCTAACCTCTTTTAGAAGAAATCAAATGGTAATTCTCTAACTTTTCTCTTTCTTTATTTGGATCTATATAATCATTAATTTGTGTTATAAATTTGTGTCGTCAGGATCGTTTTAAAGTGATCTATCCAGGAAGTAGAATACCAGAATGGTCAAGTATCAAAGCACGGTTGATTCCATTCAAATTCATCTTCCTTCTCATTGGTTTAGTCATCTTTTTTTGGGAATTGCTTTCTATTTGTGCCTTGATTGTGTGAAGTATGACGTCGAAGGGGATCTTAGATTTGATTGCTATTTTGGAGACAATCACCATTTCTCCACCCCTGATTGTGGAATATTACATGTCCCTAGAGCAGATAAAGAGCATATGGTTGTCTTGATTAGTAGAGAATTTTGTGCATGGGTTCATAAACATGGTAACTTTGAAGAAGACTTAGCCCTTTTTAAGTACACCAGCTCGGTTAAGAATGGAATTAGAAAGTGGGGGGTTGTTCCACTGTATGCTCAAAACGATGAGGATGATTTCTATGTAAAATTTGACTTTCCAACTTCAGGAGTGTCCAAGTTGAAAAGATCAGCCATAAGTGCAGAGTCATTCCATTGTATGCCCGAAAAGAAGTTGAAAATGGAAAAAGTTGAATGAAGTTAATTCAAGTTCAATGCTCCCACTAGGTAAGCTATGCATGTTTCTCTGTTCTTAGTTTTGTTATTAAGAGAGCTATTTAATTTGATTTTTCTAGAGCAGGAGTTCTTATTTTTCCTTTATCGTATTTTGTTCTTGTGATTGAAGACTTCAAGTTCAATGCTCCAATCTTCAAGGTGGATGGTACACATGAAGTGAAAGTAAGAGAGCTTGCTTCAAAACTGTGAAATATGAAGAAAAACAGACAAATTATGAAGGTTCGTACAATTTTTTTAAGTAACATTTAGTTTTTCCATATGGTAGACTAAGGAAAAAGCATCTTTATTCTGAAGATGATTCCAAGCAGTGCCTAAGGCTTTGTGTTTTGCAGAACAAACAGGAAAGTTACATGTAACCTTCGATTTCAAAAAACTGATTCCATATCTTCACTGGTTACTGGTATTAAATTCAAAACAACACCTATAAGGATCAAAGGACCAAAAGTAGAAGCTTTATTTCTTCTCAAATCTAGGAATGACAAAATCTGGCCCGCCTCGACTTCTGCCAGAGTTGACTAGTCCACAGGCAGAAATTACTCGGGCCGACGGAAAGATACAAAACGACGTCATTTTGTAAAAAAGGAAATCATTTTTTATTTGTTTTTAAAACATTAGCCAGTCCATCCCAATGCCATTCTTTCTCAAATCTACCTCAAAACCACCTAAAGAAGACCTTATTCTTAAAAATCATTAGTAGTTGCAAGAGGGTGATGTGGATTGTAGCATATTATCATAAATTATGGCCGCAATAGTAGCATCAAGCAACGAACCAGACCAATAGACTCGGTGGTTTGTTCTTGTCCGGCTCACTATTGCTGGACTAAGAAGAGATCGTAAATTTCGTGGATGAACCTGTTAGATTATTTAGTGCCCATGTCACTTATGGGTTTGACTCTAATAAAAAGAGCCTAAGATAATGGTTATAGGTTATTAAAGAGTTGACGTAAATTGGGTCCAATACCTTTTCCTTGTCTCCTTCAAAATCAAATACATAAAAAGACAGTTTTTTTAAAAAAGATAAAAAAGCCTATCACAAAAAAGAGTTTCTGAATCATTATGGAAACGCATTAAAGGAATAAAAAGCAGAAAGGGACTCGATCTTAATCAACACTATCATGGATTCAGGTATGCATTTAATAGATCAATCCATAAATGTCCATCAATTGGTATCAAAGCAAGGTGTTGCATTATTTGTTATCTGTCGTCATCAACTATTCGTTTCGTTTCTGGAATGGTTGTTTTCTGTATTTGTAATAGCTTTGCTTTCTTCATATACGACGTCTTGAACTGCCAGGAATGGAACTACCGTAAACAAGAACACAGAAATAGAAACGAACCGTAAACATCTTATTTTGTTCTTATATTACCGTACATTTCTTGATGAATTTCAGTATTGATCTGTATAGAACGGGAAAATTTATTTCGAATGTTTATAGAATCAGTTATCTAAGGACTTGAATCTCATTCTCAATGCTTGACCGAAGCGAAATATAGATGGACGGTTTAGAGTGAAAAACTCATATGGGTTTAGAGTGAGGAACACTTACATTTCGTTGTTTTGACCACCGAATAAGTAAATGGTGGATGTCATTATGGTTGGCTCAAGCCAAGAAAGGATTCTGGAAAGAAATTGCAAGAAGAATTCATGAAAGAAGATTTTAGAATAAAAACCACAAAAAATATAAACCAGCGTCGCCTGAAGAAGATCCTCACACGTTAGACATTGGGCTATACAAGTGTTTTTTGGGCCCTGATCTCAACATGTGGGCTGGGACTTAGTGGACTAGGCCTTATAGACTTTATTGCTTAGACCCTAATTAAAGAATAATTGGTTTGGGCCTCATGAAATGCCTTTTTTGGTCAAGTTTCATTGGTTATGGACTCAAACAGCTTATGGGTCTTTTAAGTTTGGGTCAAAATGACTGGTTTTGTGGCTATGACGGTGGACCCTAAGCTACTTTCTTTTAAGTTTTATGGGTCAAATATTAGTCCTACTTAAGGTATTTTGTTTTAGGTCATAACTCATAATTCATTAATTAATTGATAATTTAAATGTATTAATGAAGTAAGCAATTAGCTAAATTAGGTTTATGTGCATAAAAGTTGCGCATATGTTTGCTATGCAAAATATAATTTTGTGTCATATTATGTTTTAATTGGTACTTTAACTATTTATACAATGTCATGCTTGGAATTGCATTTTCTTGTTATATGTTGAATGTATTACATGACATTATGGTAATTAAGAATAATTTTTTACTCACCAAAGTGACCAAACTAATTAAATTAAAATTTGTCATCTATGATAATTTTCCAATTAAATGTTTATTGCATGGACGGCTTGTTAGTCACCAAAGTGGTCTAGCTTGAAAATATTAAACATTTAATTATGTATGTTTCAATTGTTCATGTTGATATGATGCTATTAAAAAATGACATAAAGGTTAAACTGAACAATTGAGATTATTAATTATAACGCTAGGAGGTCACCCAAAGATGGATTATTACTTATAATTAATGACATTAAAAGGACTTATTAACATTTTTTTGTTTAATATGATTGTATATCCAAAGATAACATGCATATTGACTAAAATATGATTGAATTTTATTGGCATCATTATAGGTTACAGCTATGTATTTAAATATCACCTAAAGGAGAATTTAAATACATAATCAGAGTTATTATTAGTTTGAATCTATTTAGGTTTACTCAAAGCATTAATACGTGGGCTATATGTTGTATTTGCAACATCCACTAATTTGTTCGCTTTAGGAAATAGCTTAATCAAATTTAATGGTCTGAATTATGTGGATCGGTCAGAACAAATCCAATTCCAACTTTGTGTAATGGATTTGGACTTGATCATAGTTTCAAACTCAAGGGTCACAGCCATAATCGAGACTAGTTCTGAACGTGAGAAGTCCTATTATGAGGCTTGAGAATAGTCTAACAGACTGAGCTTGAATTTGATGCGAATGATGATCACTGAAAATGTAAATCCGTCAATGCCTCAAATGAACAATGCAAAGAAGATTATGTTGAAGCTTAAGGAATACTCCCAATCTGATATAGCTGACAAGTCCATAATTGAGACTTTAACAAGTGAGCTAAGGACCAAAAAATTTGACTGGTCATTGATTTGATTATAATGATTAATTAAGTCAAATTTTGTTCAGTGTCCGAGTGGTCTAGACGATTTTTGGAAGATTGACAGTAAATGAGACGTGGCCTTAAGCCTACGATTGCAGTTGCGCAAAGATTACCTGAAAATGCATTTCCTTGTTAGTCATGTTCAGCATATCAACCTAACTATTCTCATTGCCTTTTTTGCATCTTTACTGAAGTCTTTATTGTCAATCTGATTTATTTATTCCATGCTGTGTGCTAATTCAACCCATATAGTTGAGGCTAAAAAGCCTTCAGTCTTTTCCAATTTAGAGGTCTAAGATGTGATGCACACTTCAGGAGCATAGAAAGACTTCTTTACCCATGCTACTGTGACTTTCTTCACACCAGTGATTAACCTTGGAGACAAGTATATACATGAAAGTGTTTAAAGCAAATGAGAGAAATAGGGTTATCTCTAGATAGAGGATTCGGCTTTAGAGATGATACAGGATGAACTAGTTCATACATGAACTTGCAAGGGATTAATTGAAAGGTACTTCATGAAACCAAAGGAAATTGATTGTATGTACTTCATCAACTCACGAACTCGCTTCGTGCAACAAAAATCATTAACTTAAATTTTAATATATTATTTTACGTTGTTATATCATATATTTAAAGAGAATTCTAATTCCTAATAGCTATTCTCATTTATTTATTTGATTGTAATTATTTTTAAGTTCAGTTATGTTTTTAATTTTAAAATATATGAAATCATAAATTTTATTCATCAATTAAAATTATAGTATATGTTCTTTTTAAAATATACTTTAGTTGTGAACTAAATTTTCTTTTATATATTGGAACTTGATATATAAGTTTTCATTGCATTTTTAAATTTAATAATGTTTATATAAATATTAAATAAAATATATCAAATGCAAAATACCTTAAATTGTAAATATAACAAATTTTAATTTACATTATGATCATAAGAATTTTAAAAAGAAGTTTAAACTCTATTATTTTTATGAAATCTTAATTTTATAAACATTATATATATATCATTGTTTAATTAAATTTTATTAAACAAATAAAATCTTGTAATTTGTTATAAATTTATATTGTAAAATATTTACTTGATATTGTGCAATTAGAACTTTTTTAGTGTTATTGTTATAGTTTTATTATTATTGAGACACCTTTCATATTTTATTTGAAAATAAATAAAATAAAAATATTATAAAATAAATCATTTTGTGCATTTTTAGTATTTAATTTCAAAGATTATATTTGACTTGTTCTACATAATGTGACTACTCTGCCAAAGAGTTTCTTGTAGTTCAAAATAGCAAAAGATTAGATGTATCTAAATTAAAGAATATTTGGAATTCTTCAGCTGAAGTGCCTTGCTTTAGCATTTCGATAGTTTCAGTTATTCTTTGTATTTATTAGGTAACTTTTATCCTTCAACTTATTATATAAATTAAGTCAACCTTTAAATATTTTAAAATGTTTTTATAAGTTCTTAGTTTATGAGTTTATTATTAATACTATCTTACGAGATCTATTAAATTAAAAAATTTTAAATTTGCAGTTTAAACTATTCAATTGTTTCACGAGATTTATTTTAAATTAAAGTTTAAAATATTTAAAACTTTTTTATTAAAATTTTGAATATATCTTATTAGATATATTAACATAGAATTAGACATCTAAAAATTGATTCAACTTATTTGACCCTTTGAAAGTTAGAATGATAAATTTAAAAAATCAATTTATGAATTAAGTTGGGGTTTAGAAGTTAAACTAAAAATTTAAAAATCAAATTTAAGTTACATAAATTTTAAAAAAGTTAAGGCAAATCTAATGTTAACATTGATTTGAAATTGCAGTCTAACATTTATTTTAATTTAATTAATATTATCTAATATTTGATATTTAAATTTTATGAATATATATATTTTTATTTATCTAATTTAGTTTTTGTTTTTAATTATAATTGATATTGTCATTTATTATTGTAGGAGATCATGTTTTTATTTGAAAATAAATTTAAAATTTTTATTTTATTTTAATAAAGGATCTAATAATTTATTTCCATTTTACATAATAATTTAAAACATTAAAAATTTTTATGAATTAATCTTAAACTTAAAATTTTTATTAAAGTTTCTGTTTGGGTTCAAAGGTAAGGATTTAAAATCAAAAAATATTAAGCTGAAATTTAGTTAAAGTCATCCTAATCTAAGTACACATGTTTCTCTCAAAAGAGCATATAAAAAGTGAAACAACCAAATTAAAAACAATTTTCATTATAAATAATTGTTTTGAGATATAACTCATTGTGATATGTTTATCTTGATTTTAAAAGAAATATTGGCATATAAAATAAAGTGGCAGTGATAGATTATCTTTCTATTAAAAGAACATGAAAAGTATTTTGTTTTGTTAGATAATTATTAGCAAATAATAATATTAATATATTATGTTAAATTATGTTATTTAAAGGGTGTTATCATAATGTTTGTATTATTACTATTTTTTTATTTTACTTTTAAATAATGTCATAAATTTAAGAGTCATTTAAATAAAACATATATATTAAATGCTAAATTTGATTAAATAAAACAAGTTCATGTATGCTATGAATACATTCAAGTATATTTAAAAATGCATTTATACTACAAAATTTTTAATTATCTTTAGGCTTATAATTTTAAAATAAAAGTAGTATATTATACTACAAAGTTCAATTGATTATACTATGTTTATGAGTAATTAGAAAAATTATACGACAATTCGGTTTCTTTGTAGTTAACATGTAAGTCATTCATAAATATATTATCTCATCTTTAAATTGAAATCTAAAAACAATGCTTTAATAAAAGTTCAAACATATTCAATTGTTTTGACATTAAATTGAAATCTAAAATCAATGTTTCTTATAAATATTTCAACATTTATTTTGGTATAAAATGACATTATGGCCAATTAGAACATTTAAACTTCTCATTTCAATCGAAATGTATTTTCAATTTCTGTATTTTTAAAAAATTACATTTTAAAATAACAACTTGGGAAAGAAAACAACCTTAGAATGAAAAGGAAAAAAGAGGTAAAGACATTATTGTGAAAGAGTTCATAAAAACACCATTAAAAGTACGAGAACATGTTTTCATAGATTTCTCAAGAACTTTCCCTGAACAAACAAGTTTAGGTTATGAATAAAACGATATTAGGCTTAATTATTATTCCATGTCAACTGATTGTTCTTTACAGAGACACACAACATATCTATATCTAACCCATTCACTACACTTTTAATATCAGTAGATTATTAGAATTCTTCAGTTCAGTTGAAACCAATTTGCTAATATTTAGTAATCAGTAATCTATTATAGACCACAAGATTTGCTTTACCTAAAGGCTTTTAGACTTCAGAAACTAATTGAATGGCCCCCAAAAAAGGATGCAATTATTCCGCAATTTGTCAGAACTTTAATCATGAAGTAAGACGTGGACATAAAAATTCTAAAATATTTAACAAACTGCTTTGAAATATATCGATTTTTAACGGAGGAATTTTCACGAGAGAACAAACATACGTCAATTCAAAATAACGTAGAGTATTGAATTGCTTATTCTAGAAGTGCCCCGAACAATCGCCAACTATACTTCAACCAAATAATGACCCGATTTGTTCAAAGCAACCAAAATCTTAATTCAAGAAGTATTACTACGTCAATCAAAATTAAAGGAAAAACAGACGACAGACAATATAACTCATTTGGATATGTAGTATCTTGATTTTACAATAATAGGATTATAAAATAAAGTTAAAATAATAGATTATTATTCTGTAAAAAAGAAAACAGGCAAACAACATGGGATGTATTTCATTTCATTATATAAAATATTAACAAGTAGTAGTAATATATTATTTTCAAATATATTATACAAGTGATTTTATCATTATGTGCATATTATTACTTATGCATTTTTAACTTTTACTTTTAAATTATGTTACAAGTTTAAATGAATTATTTAAATAAAACATGTATTTTAAATACTATATTTGATTAAATAAAACAAGTTTCATGTATGTTATGAGTATATTTAAACATGGTTAACATAAGCAAATTTATCTTACAATTTTAGATCAAAGGTAATATATTGACAAATCTCAGTTGACTATGCTTATCTTATTCATAAAATTAAGTGAAAACATTATATAACAATTCAACATCTTTGTATGTGCATTGTTTTATATTTTCAATTAACAAGTCAATAATAAATATATGGCTTCATCTTTTATGTTTTAATAAAAATTCAAATATATCCAAATATTCTGACAATAAATTGAAATCTTAAAACAATGTTCCTCATTAATATACTTTCAACATTTAATTCGATATAAAATGACCTTTCGAATAATTTGTACATATAAACTTCTCTTTTAAACTGAAATACATTTAAAATTCCGTTTTTTTTTATTTGGTGATATGGTAGTTTAAAAATTATATTTGAGCATCAAAATAATGTATTTCAATTGTAGCTTAAATATTAAAGCTTATAATGTATTTCATCAAATGCTTTACTAGATTTCTCAACAGCTAAAATATGATCCATTTTTTTGTAACATGCTTTAATTATGACATAAGACATGTGGACATAGGAATTCTAAAGCATTTAACAAACTCCTCTGGCATATAAAGATTTTTAGCCAATGACTTTAGTAAATTTGCCTATCTCTTCAATTTGGGTCGAACTCCACTTAGACGTGCTTGTGTAACGTTACCGAGAAGAAGAAACTTGCGTCTAATCAAAGTAACGTAGAGTATTGAAGTGCATATTACACGGAGTGACAGTTCTACATGAAAATTCTTGCCACCAATCACAGTGTAGTTTTGTTGGTGAGAGATTCGCCATGGCTTAGTGTCTTTTCTTCTAGAAGTACCTTCAGCAATCGCTAACTTCTCTTCGACCAAACAGTTAACGCGATTTATTCAAAGAAACTTAAAATCTTATCAAAGAAGTGTAAGAAGCATTACTCGTCGATCAAACTTAAAGAAGAAACAAACGAGATAAAGAATAAATAGCAAAGAACTGGAAGAGATAACGTCCGAAGGAAAGTGAGCCCGGAGGCAACCCAAGACAAGTTTGATTAAAGCTAATAATTCTTAAAGAAAAATTACCTCAGATGACTTTAGAGTTGCTAAATTGAGGCGATAAATGATAAAATAAAGAACAATGACAAAGCCAACAAAGTCGTAACCATTCGGTTTGAGTTTCTTAACATACAAAGATGAAATTTAAAACTTAAATGCATTTCGTGTTTTGCCAATTTCGAGAATTCTGTGGTAAAAAATTGAGTTCGATCTGATTTTCAAGTTGAGAAAATAAATTTTGTAAACATTCCGCATAAACGTTGATCCGAGTTTTGTGACATACCTTAGATCTGTATCGGCTACTGCTTCTGTACATAACGAAGAGCTTTCTTTAATGATTGTTGGACTGCCTTAAATAAAGCTATAGACTGATTTAATTCCCTTATATAATGCATATTATTGGTGGATTGAACTTCTACTAATATTTTAACAAATTGATCAATTTGTTGTTTATATTCTTCAGACATACGTTCAGTATTTCTAATTAATTGCTTAAGCATTCATTTATTTTCAAAATACATCTTCAAAATACATATTACATCTCATAATACATTTATGAAATTAAAGGTTGCAACAGTTCTATAAAGAAAGCCCCTGTTTCTTTTAATTCGGCTTTGTATTCGTCTACAAGCTCTATGAGTCTAGCTGTGTCTTGCACGATATTGTAGCTTTGTGGATTAGTGTTTTGAGTCTCATGTGCTTTCTTGTTTCGTGCATGACATCTGATCTTTAATTCATCTAGCCAAACTTCTCATTCATAAGTGGTTTGAATAAACTTTTTTAGTTGTGCTTTTCGTTCAAATTTCAAAATAAGAAGTAACTTCCATTCCTGTAACTTAATTAAACCAAGAATGAATGTTTAAAATTGATGAATGAAGATTGACTAATTATGCATTAAATAATTCAAGATAGTTTGGTGATGAAACAAAACAATCCTTCAACATACATTCTTCTATGGCTTGCTTGAATGCCAACCCAGGCTAAATCGCAAAGAGAAGTGGTAAGATGAAGAGCAAATTTTATTTCATATTGAAGAGAGTTACAAAGGGGGCCTTATATAGGCGCATAAAAGCGACTAACCTCAAACCGAAGGAATCGGTTAAAAACAAAAAGACATAAAGCTAAAAGCTAAAGTAAAGATATGACCAAAAGAAAAAGTAAAAAATAAGATTCTCTTAAAAAGACGAAAAAGTAGAAAAACTAAAGAATATACATTATTTACATTTTGTCGGCCGACACTTGTCTACATCTTAGCTTTCTTCAACAATTACATTATCTGAACCAGCATCATTTTTGCCTTAATTTCTGAATCTTGACAATAAAAACATCGATGTTCTTCATAATCTCTGAGTTGCTTGCAAATAGCTTGCTTCCAGGAAACTGATAGGGCTTCAAAAAGTCCATCCATATGTCCAAAAGGTTGAGAGAATTGTTGAATAATTTGAATTGCATCAGCAGTTATTGGAGTTTTATATGCTGACACCATGATCATATTTGGTCCTTTCTAGTTAATCTTGAGCATTGATGCATTAGTGATCCGGTTGCATTGATTAAATACTCCTTCCAAGCAATGTAAATTGAACTGATTTATAGTATCCCAATAGAATTCATAGTGAGTAGGTGTATCAATTGGATGGTAGATTCTATTACTGATTCCAATTTACAGATAGGCAATTCTTGATAACTTGAGTTCGGCATCTTTGATAGATTCTGTTCCTTCTGTTTCCTTAAAAATTGGATAACTGCTAGACTTTAATAAAAATTTCTCGTTCTTTGGCGAATCGATCCTTGTAAGTCCTAACTGCCTAGATAAATCCAATAGGAAAATCTGATAGAATGGATAAATCCGTGAAATAGATTGTATCTATTAGTCCACTCTAGAAAAATAAATAAGTGGATAGTGGATCTGCTCTGGAGAAAATAACTACTTTAGGTCCAAATCTTCCTCGGTTTTGAGTAGTACTGGAACATTTTCATTTCTTCGGTCCAATGGTTTAAGGCTTGGAAACATTCAATAAACATTTCTGAAGTGAGTCTTCGAGCTTCTTGTTGAATGGTTTTGGAAGGGAGAAGATTAATTCTATCAAGATCAATGGGCTTGCCTAAATTTTTCATATGTGTTTGGATTGGTAAAGTGGTTTGGAGAACTTAGACTATATTGAGGTCGTAGAGGAGGATTTCTGAATTCACTTAATGATTTTTCTGCTTCGGTTCTAATAGAGAAACTTTTATGTACTATGCCTTTCTTGTCTGTAATGTGTAATGCTGCTTTATGTCATTCGTCGTAAATACTAGGACTGTTATAAATGACATAGACCTTTGTGTCTGACTCATCTTGTTTTCTTTGAGCTATAGTGGGAGTTGGGGTAAATTGTTGTGGGGTAACTAGAGGAACAGATCCAGGTTGTGGTGTAATTGGTTTTTCGGGTTCTACTTTTGTAGAGGAGCTAGGTGTTTCTGACTGAATTTGATTTATGAGGAAATCAGTGGTGGTTTTTAGTTGGGTAATTTCATGGGTAGTTTTCTGTATTTGCTCCTGTAATGCTAAAAGTTCTTTTTCTTTGTTTCTTAATACTTCCTCCATACTGTTCAAAGTTATTTCCATTGGCGTGTCAAAATATCTGCAATAAAATTGTCAGAAAACTTTATATATTTAATAATATATTGATACTGGCTTAGTTCCAACTGCCATCGGACTAATCATCCTTGATTATAATTAATTCGAATCATATATCTATTGAATCCACGTAAATACTTTGAATCCGTCTGGACGGTGAATACAACTGATAATAAATCTATGCACCATTTTCTCAAGGTTTTGAGACAGGCGAGTGTTTCCTTTTCATGTATTGGATACTTCAATTCAGCGGGATTAAAAGTCCCGTTTGTATACTTGCAAAGTAAATACTTTTTTGTGTTGGGTGGTTGTGCCAAAAGGCAACCAGCCCATATATCTATACTTACGTCGGTTTACACCAACAATGAATCTTTGGGAAGATAATTATATAAAAGTGGTAAATCCTTGCATAAATGTTTCAATCTTTGAACAGCACTCGTGTCTTTCCCAGTCCAATGCCACTGTTATTTAGTGCTACATTTTAATTGTAATATTTTTCTTTCTTTTGCTAAATCTTTGAGAAAACCTTGATCTGTATATAGTTAAGAAGTCCAAGAAAGTGCTATACTTGTGTTTTATTACTAAGTTGATCTAGAAATTGATGTAATTTATTTAAAATATTAGGTTGTAATTTTAAATATCCATTATTAAATTCAATCCCTAAATATTCAATATTTTGTTAAGCCAATTTGACTTTCTTTTTACTTAAAATTAATCCCTTTTCTTGACATCTTTGTAAAACAATCTTTAACTTCTTTAAATAATCAAATTTATCCTGATTGGAATAGATAATAATATCATTAATATACACAAATGTAAATTGTTCTAATCCTTCTAAATTATTATCTATAAAACGCTGATAAATACTAAGTGCTTATTTTAGCCCAAAACGTAATACATTCCATTGATAGTATTTTTGAGGTGGATATGAGAATGTTGTTAATTCCTTAGTGTTATCATTTAATCTAAGTTGCCAGTATCTTGATTTTGCATCTAAAGTGGTAAACCAAGTGTGTCCTTTTAATTTGTTAATTACATAATATTTTCGTGGTAATTTGTATGCATCACCTATTGTTGTTTCATTTAATTTTTTGTAATTAATAACCATACGTCGTTTGCCTCTTTTTTGTTCAGCTAAATTATTAACATAAAAAGTCAGGGCTGAATGTTTACTATGACTAAGAGATATTAATTGTTTTTCTAATAAATCAGAACATTCAATAATAAATTCTTGTACATCTTGTTCTGTATAAGGAATATTATTCTTAATATTTATCTCTTGAGTAGGGTCTTTTAATTTAATTTCAATAAGTTGTTGGTTTTTATTTTTGTGCGGGTCAAGAGGATTTTCACTACATACCTAATCTAATAAAATTTTAATTTCTTGTTGAAAATTTGTATTATTAAGCAAATAGAATTGAAGAGAATCAAGTTTAGTTGTAAGCATATATAATTTTTGTAAATAAGAGGTGTGATAAATAGGAATTTTTAAAATAATAGACTTTTGATTTATTGACTTGATATAAGGAGTTTTAAGAGTAATATAATGTAAATATTGACAAAATGGAATATATAATTTAAGAAAATTATTTCCAATAATGAATGGTAATCTAGATTCTTGTTGATATATCGAAGGTACCGCAAAAGTGTATTTTTCTATAATGATGTTATTATAATAACTTACATACCATATATATTTCAAACTTCCATCGACTATGCATATTTGTAAACGTTTTTCTAATTTCTTCCAAGTATTTAGTAAGTGTTTAGAAGCTATACATATTGTTGCTCCTGTATCTATATAAGCATTTACTTTTTTATTCTGTATCACTATTTGAATAAATGTTGTATTGGGATTCAACTGATAAAACTGATAACTGAGTTTGCGATTCATAATAATATAATGAAGAAATAGTAGAATCAGTATCATAATCGGTTTCAATTGGTTCTAATTGATTCTGAATAGCTGAATGTAAAATATTTACCTTAGTTTGATACTTAGGTTTGTGTTTGTTGGGACAATGATTTGCATAATGGCCTTCTTCTTTACAAATCCAACATTTACACGATTTTTTCTTTTGGGGACAATTTGTTTGTTTTGGTTTAAGGTTTAAAATTTCTATATCCTCGTCGTCTAAATTGTTGTTTGTAAAAATAGGGTTTTATTTTTTCCTATTAACTGAACAACGATTCCATTTATATGGTTTATATTTATAATGTTTCTTTATTTTTATTCTTCTGGTTGGTTCACAACCATATTCTTGTGGTACTTCTGAATTTTTATCACAGCATAATTGAATATTTTATGTCTTAATGTTTTTCTTAATTTTGTTTCAAAACATTGTTCTGCAAGTATTTCTTGTGTAGTTAATATTGCATCTCTTAAATTATAAGCAATTTTATTTTGATCTCTTTTTTCTTGAAATCGTGCTGCTACTTTTTTGTTCATAGGATAAGGTAATTTTTGTATGAAAATATGAATATACATCTCTTGTTCAGATCTAGCTAATCTATGTTGGATGCATTTTCTCATTAGAATGAGTGATATTTTTCCCTTAAT
>JANIIA010476496.1:0-16882 GCA_027478495.1 Erythroxylum alaternifolium | reverse complement strand
TTATTATTGCTTATGATGGAGATTTTGTGGAGGTAAAGGACCTAGAATCTAGTTAGTAGTTTCTTTATATTGAGCTCTATTTCAAAATGGAAAATTGTTGTGCATTAGCTACTTTTATCTATGGTTTTAACACTATGTTTCAATGAACTGAACTTTAGAATTCTCTAAGAAGAAGTAAGACTTCGATTAATGACCCATGATTGGTTAGTGGTGACTTTAACACCACTCCACTTAGATCGAAAGTAGAAGGTAATTGTAATCTACAAAATTATTCTTCTGATTTGTTCGATTGTATGCAAGATGTGGAACTTCTGGATCTAAAATTTGAGGGGCATATATTCACTTGGTCAAACAATCAAAGCTCTGTTTGACATATTAGGAAAAAATTAGACAGGGCAATGATTAATTCAGAATGGCTTACTATATTCTCAGGAAGCTCAGTAAAATTTCTAGACTTTGGAAATTTTGACCATACTCTTATGACGATTGAAAATTTGTTTACTACTACCAGAACCCATCATCCTTTTAGGTTTAACAACTTTCTGGTCAATATGGAGGGTTTTCAAGAAGCTAAAAAGAAGGGGTTGGAGTGTGAGTTTTATGGAACAAAACAGTACATATGCCTCCAAAAGCTCAAGTCTATTAAAAAAGAATTGAAGAGCCTTAACTCAAAGAGAGGTCAGAATATCTTTAAGGAGACAGAAATTGCCAGAGATAATCTTTCAGTCATATAGAAAATGTTGGCAGAAAATCCTATTGATGAATCATTAGCTACAACTGAAAAGGAAGCCCATAAAAACTTTTGCAATTGGTGGACAATCAATGCTCTTTATTGAAGTAGAGAGCTAGGATCAATTGGATAAAGGAAGGGGATAGATGTACTAAGTTCTTTTTCAATTCAGTGTTAGCTAGAAAGAATATGAATATAATCACTTCCATCAAACTGAAGCTGGAGATGTTGTTAATGGATAAGAAGAAATTGCTAAGGATGTAATGAATATCTACAGAAATCCCTTAGGTTCAGATATTGCCCCTCTAGGGTTTGGAGCTGACCTAAAGCAGTATATTCAAGCAAAAATTCCTGAACATGAAGCTTCTTTATTAACTAAACCAATTTCGGATCAGGAAATTGAGAGGGTTGTTTTTTATATGAATGGCTCAAAGGCCCTGGACCTGATGGTTTGAATGGGATTTTCTATCAAGAATCCTATAGTAGTGTGGGGGGATAGTTAAAGAGGTTGTGTATGAATTTTTTCTAAAAGGAGTACTGCTTAAGGAGATAAACAAGACTTTTCTCTATTTGCTCCCTAAAAACTCCAACCTTACCTCCTGGAGTGAATTTAGACCTATTTTTTGTACAAATTTTCTCTATAAGATCATAACCAAGATTTTGGAAAATAGACAAAAAGAGCTACTACATTTTCTCATCAGTAAGAATCAAGGAGCTTTTAAGAGAGACAGGGATATTGGGGATAACATCCTTTTAGTGCAGGAGCTTTTAAAAGGGTATAACTGTAGAAATAGCCCTGAAAACTGTTCTATTAAAGTAGACATACAAAAAGCTTTTGATAGTATGAACTGAAAATTTTTGCTACAAACCATGAAGGTCATGAATTTCCCCCAGATTTTGAAAAGGTGGATTCAAGAATGCATTACTACTGCTTCCTTCAATTTATTAATAAATGGGAGTCCTATAGAGCTGTTTAAAGGAAGAAAAGGGCTTAGGCAAGGGGATCCTCTGTTTCCTTATCTATTCCTAATTTGCATGGAGGTCCTTACTCAAATTCTGAAGCATAACACTTCTAAAGATTCCATATTCAGATTTCATTCTAAATGTAAGAAACTCTCCCTCACAAGTTTATGTTTTATAGATGATCTTATCCTTTTAAGTAAGACAAATGTTCACTAAGTCACTATACTGATGAGTACTCTCAATTCCTTTAAGGAGGTGTCAGGTCTATGTATTAATCTTCAGAAAAGTTACCTCATTCTCTCCAAAAGTACTTCTCATCTTTCTAACGTCTTGTCACTAGCTACGGAAATAGAAAGTAAAGATCCTCCTCTGTTATATTTGGGAATTCCTATTTAATCTAGGAGACTAAGAATTTGTGAATGTATCCCTTTAATAGAAAAAATCTAGAAAAGATTAGGTTCATTGACTAATAGAGCCCTATCTTATGGAGGGAAACTTTAGCTTCTAAAGTCAGCTATTATCTCAATGCAAACCTACTGGTGTTCGTACGTACCTATTCTCTCTAAAAGACTCATTAAATCAATTGAAAAGTTGATGAACCAGTTTCTATGGGGGAAAAGAAATGGTGAGAAAGGAATAGTAAAAGTTAGTTGGAGGCCTATTTGCCAACTGAGAGAAGAAGGAGGTTTTGGCTTGGAATCAATTAGCAAGAAAAATAGACTACTAATGCTCAAGAGGATTTGGAGAATTTTAGATGAAAAATAATCAATGTGGATCAAATGGATTCATATCTATATATTGAAACATGAGAGCTTTTGGCTTTTAAGAATCAAAGATAGCTACACTTGGTTATTTAACCAGATTCTAAGAATGAGGTATGAAGTCTAGCAGAACATCATTTGTCAAATAGGGACAGGGGAAAGAATTTCTTTATGATATGACAACTGGACAATGCAAAAAGCTTTAATTCATAATCAAATGGCAAGAACTTTATTAGAGAGGTTCCCTAAGAAAACCAAGCTCCTAGAAATAGCTAGTAATAGAATTTGATTGCTAACATCTTGTCCATTCCATATTTTAGAAGCCATGAGGAGAGAGATATTTACTTATGGAATGGGATCCTATTTTCAGATATAACTATAAAGGAAGCAAAAAATATTAGGGATGGGTTTGCTAATAGGGTAGGATGGTACCCCCTGAGTTGGAATAAGGTTCTTAGACCTAATGTCAATTTTCTTCTCTAGCTAGCTATGTTGAACAGACTCAATACTATGGATAGGCCGAAGTTCCTATCCTCCTCTAAAATGTGCACCCTATGTAATCTTGAGGATGAAACTAGAGACCATCTCTTTTTCGAGCGTGCTTTCTTCAAAGAGATTTGGTCTAGAATTTCTACACTATGTACTCCTAGGATTTTCTACCGCAGGCTCTCTAATATCGTACTGGAAATATCTCATCTGAATATTTCTAAATATAATAGGGATATCATTCTAATCTCAGTTACTACATGTGCCCAAAAAATTTGGACTAAGAGGAGTAACAGAAGGTTCAAAGAGCAATCAAATACTCCATTCTCCCTTACAGATCTCACTATAGCTAGCACAAGGGAACAACTAATTCTGCATCAGTTGAATCTACACTGCAGTAGAGGCATGGCTCTCAAATGGAGAGTCTAGTCCTTGATGATTTTTCTTATACATAGTTACTCAATACTAATTCATTCCATGGATTCAGATCAGTATAGAGCAGGACTGATCAGAAATTTTAGTAGTTTAGAAATTCACCTATTTACAAAAAATATGGAATTATTAGCTTCTGAACTTACTTGGTGGAAAGGAGGGGGCTTTCTTAGGAAAACTTCATACAAGTTGCTTTATGCTTGGTGGATCTCCGCTGAGTCCCTGTTACCAACAGATAGAAGGTTATTTATGAAGATTCATATTCAAAAAGGGTGAGAATACACTTAGCAGAGATGATTACCTGAGTAGCAGCCGTCTCCTCTAATCTTCAAAGCAGAGAGAAATAGCCAGAGTAAAGTTTGTAGAGAAGGAGAAACTAAGTTTTGCCCTAATTGCTAAAAGTCATCACAATCACGAGGAAGAGTAGGGTACCTGAGTCTTGAGATATCCTTGGAGTAGAGTAAAATGTAGAAGAACCTAGGGAAACAAGTAGATCGCCAGCGCTTTGCCAGAGACTTGCCATCACCTCCTCCCCCCAATTCGAGAAACTTCTTAAGGGCTCGAGAAAGTGGGACTTCGTTATACCCTAAATGTAAAACGACCCTGATTTAGTTTTGTTTTGTGCGTCACCATTTTGTTTTAACTTGGTTTAGTGTCAAATGGTTTATCCCGTGCACGAGGGAGACCCTTCTATCCAGATGTATACATTTCTTTATTAAATGAATTGTTTTAAATTCTAAAAAAAAACTTTAGACGACCAAGTTGTTCTAAACGATCTTGCTCACCTTTTTCATCTAGCACTTTTATGTTATCGTTAGTAAGTAAAGTCTTATTTTTCATATAATTTTAGAGGATGTAGATGTGACTTTAAAATCATCAACAAATCTGTTTGATATATTCTTCCATTGCATTATTCATATTCTTTTATTGTCCATTGTATAGTTTACACTTAACAGCTTGAAGATGCTCCTTAAACTTAAAAAGTAGAGTTCATCCATATGGTAATATTAATTTTTAGCCATAACAAATTTAAAAGTAGCTAAGCTTTTAGAATTTTTTAAATTAATTGCTTAACTTTTAAAATATTTTAGTTTAGTAACTAATCTTTTAAAACTCATACAACCAAAGTTAAAATGTTATTTTTATTAGTTGTTTGTTGATGTGGCTAGGGAGTCACACTTTTGTCCGATCAATTAGACATATATATGATTCTTGGTGGAAATGTAGACATTTAAGTAGATTTGGACCTAAAATAACTTATATATAAAGTGTAACTGTAATGAATAACCCATAATACATTTAGCTTGTTTCTTCCCTGCTTTTTGCAACCATAAATAACTCATCATCAAGTTTACTCCAACATTACAATGCACACGAAAATTAGGTACAAAGATGTGATAGTGATGACCTTTAAGGTTTAGTTTTTAGGTGGTGAAGCTATGTACCTATTGTATTTTTCTTTAGATTGCAGGACAAAATTTGCTTGAGGACAAGGTGAATTGGAATTTATTTTGTACTAAAGATTCTTACTTAAATGCCAAGTATATGATCTTTTATTTACATATAAACTTGATAGGATTTGCTAATCAAATCCTATGTTAGATTTAAAGGATGTAAAGATAACAAGATAAATGATGGAAAAGAGACTCATTGTCTAGGACCAATGTGATGAGTTATAGCTCTAAAGGTTTCATTATGAATTGAGCAGGGATATGAAACTATTTTGATTTGAGAACAATCTAAGGGAATCTTTGGAGAGAAGTTTGAGCTTTATTCTAGAAAAAGAAAAAAGAAAGTTTAACACCAACTTGAAATACTAGATTGATGTATAAAAATGATGGTAGGTCTTTTATTGAAATGTTATTGCTCTTGAGAAAATTCTTGACAGCAAACCTATCAAATTGCTTATTAACAATGATTAACCTTGAAAACTTTGAACCAATTAACTTTTTAGTTCAGTTTTCAAATTTTCAGTTCAATTTACTCCGATAACCCTTGTTGTTAACAATCGATCAATTTATTAATCAATCGGTCAATTTTCGTAAACTAAAATAAGTTAATTATTTTTTCTTTATCAGTCTTTTCTTCAATTAAACTTTAAAATCTTCCATTGGTAAGGACAATCTTCTTTCATTATATTTTAAATTATTTAATTTTATCCAATCGTTAACTAGTTTTATGATGATTTAATACTGGTTAAACCTTTTAAAAACTTAAATCTCTTATCTTATCAGTTTAACTTCTAGTATATTGCTTATTAAGAGAAAAGTCTTATAGAAACAACTACAATGAGGGAAGAGGGAGTCATTGTAAATGCATGCCAAGGAAGAAACAAGTTAAATAATTTGCATGTTATTTTGGGTTCAATTATATGTAGGTTTCTAAGTGTCTACGATATTCATTTATCAGGCAAATGTCCACTTTATAATTAGTCACGTCATCAAATAATTAACGAAGACAATGTTTTGACTTAGATTGTATGATTTTTGAAAGGTTAGTCGTTAAATTAAAAATTTTAAAAGCTTGGATCCTAAATTGAAAAAATCATAAAAGGATAGGCACTTTTGAATTTATTACAGTAATTTTTATTTTGAAGTTGTAAGTATATGCCAGCACGTCACCTTTATATGTATTATAAATGTTGAGTTTGTAGCAACTGATTCACATGATAATATTATAGTTAGTAGTTTTGTATCTTTACTACTAGAGTTAGTAACAGTCCAATATGAGCTTGGCCTTAGGCTTGGCTCGATCTGATTTGTAATTAAGAAGCTTGCTTTGGGAAATGATGTCATTTTGGTATTTTAGCTAAATCGGTTCAAATCAATTCAAGCAGCTCTAGCCCTCCTAAACTTAAGCCTAGTCAGCTTAGGCTAAGCCCAGGCCTAGGTTGCTTTGCCATCTTTACTATCAAGGATAAACATTTGATAACTACACTTCAGTTTTTTATATGTTTGTTATTAATTTGATAAATTTGTCACTCGCATCCCTTTATATAAGAGCTGTTGTATCTTGTAAATGATAATATATCTTTTGAATTCTTATTAATATTGTGAGTTGGTATCATACCAAAATTGTGGCTTACTCAACCTCTTTTTCTTCAAATCCAATACTACCTCTTCTTCTACTAAGACTACTTACACTCCTCTTTTGTCAAATATATTTTTCTAATTCTTTACCTTTAATTCCAACCCATGTCAATCAAACTTTCTCAATTAAACTCACCAAAAAGAATTATATCTTATGGAAACTTTAGTTCACTCCATTTCTAAGCTTTTACAATCTTTATGATATCCCTAATGAAACTAAACCATCCCCATCAAAAGAAATTCTGAATTCTTGAAATCAAATAGAAACCAATCTTGCATGCATCACTTAGTTTAATAAAGCTTAAATTTTATTTTCATGGTTGCCATCTTCTATTAAAAAAGAAATTAATCAATCTTTAATAGGCTTGAAATAATCATTAGAAAATTGGAATGCTTTAGCTATGCTTTGCATATGGTGTTGTTAGTCATGCACAAAGAACACAATTTCATGTTAAAATTCATAATCTTTCTAAAGAAGGCAAACATATTATGAATATCTCTTTCAAGAAAAGTTAATAGTGGATTCATTACCATTGGCAAGATAAGCAATCACTCAGGTAGAGCTTAGTGCTATTACTTTTTGTAGACTTGGAGTTAAATATAATGGCATTATTGGAGGTCTTCAATAGAGAGTAGAACATATATCATTCAATGAATTATATAGCCAACTGGTTGCTCATAAACTACTTTTCATATCATAATAAAACTATTTGCCCACAGTGAATGTTGCCTAATGCACATGTTCTACAAATTCAAATAATGTTTCAACAGAGTAAAATTTTAAAGGTTGAAGATATGGGAATAGAGGTAAATATGGATCCTTTACTCAGTAAAGACATTTCTCAAATTGTCAGTCATTTGTTACTTGCCAGATTTGCAGATATAATAATTACATAAACTTTGGTTGTAGATCCAAGTTTAGTAGTAATCTTTTTGGAAAAATCATTCCTTTAATACAAGTTGTTTCGTAGGTCCTAAACCACATACAAATTTGTCCATCTTTCCATCTGTAATTAAAAAACACAATTTCTAATTATATGATTGATTATCCTGTTACTTAGTACCCTAATATCGATGCTAGTCATCATGTCACTCCAAACTTGGTTTCTTTTTATATTTTGGATGAGAAAAAGGGTAAGGATTAGGCTAGGCAATTAAGCTCAAGGTATACCTAGCCTAACCCAAAGTCAATGGACTTGACTTAGTTTAACTAAGCTTCGATTCTAGCTTTAGTTTTTTTCTTTAAAAATTTTTGTGAAGCCTAAAAGTTTTGGGAAAAATGACATCGTTTTGAAAAAATGACATTATTTTTAAATTTTAAATTAAAAAGAAAAAAATTAGGCCAAGTTAGGGCTCAGGTTTAGGCCACATACCTTAGGGCTTGATTAGGCTTCTGTTTGGGTTCAGGCTCAGATACTAATTTTCAACCCACCATAGCCCGACCTATTGTAATCCCCAATAAGGATATATTAGTAGTAGGCAATGGTACATATTGAACATTTCATATATTGGTTCTAGTTTCATAAAATCCCCTTCCAAATCATTTTTCTTGAATAATATTTTACATATGTCAAATATAATTAAGCCATTATTATCAGTTATTGTGATAATAATAATTGTTTGAATTTCACCCTGATTATTATCTTGTGAAAAAGTAGATTACTAAGAAAATAATGTTGTATGGAACTAATGAGTTAGATCTTTACAAGTTATGTAATGTACTTTAATAGAACAATTATTTGAATGCACCTACCTTTTTGGTCAAGTTAGAAGATTGGCATGCCCATCTTAGACATCTAAATTATCAAACTTTAATATACTAGTTCGATTATTGTATTGTGTGATGTGTTGTACATGCATTTTATAAAGTATTCTCTATTTATGATATATTAGAGTAATTTAAGTGTTTAAATGTATTATTGAGTTTATAATGGAGATCACGAATAGATCGGAGATGGTTTTAGACTCAACTAAAAATTTTTTAAAATTTTTTTGAAAACTTCAAAAAGTTATGGATAGGTAACACTTTTGAATGAAATTTGGACAATTTCGATAACTTTTGATAAATTTCAAAATCAATCTGAAAATTCTTCCAGGCAACCGAAAAAGTTACCAAACAATTTTGAAATACTATGAAAAGCTTCAAAATTAGGATTGAAATCCCTATACACTAAAACGGGTAGACATGGAGGTTGTGTGAATAAAATTCGGGTAATTTGAAAATTTTAGGATCAAAAGACTCGTATTGAAAAAAAGTGGATTTTTGGGATAATGTTCTAATTAAATTGTTTTAAGCATGCAATTGAAGGGTTTTTAGGTTTAATTAGAGTATATTGAGTTCAATTTGAGGTTTATAATTATATAGAATATTTTTTGTATTTATTTAAAAAAGTATATCGGTTTAATTCGACAAGTGAAAAATGATCTTTTTGTACAAAATGGTGTTATTGGATTAATGAGTCACACTTAATGACCAATTAGAGGCTTTCTTAAGGGTTAAGAATCATTAATTAAATGGTGATGAGTCATTAGTGATGACCAATAAGAAAGTGATATGTGTAATACACTAAATGAGTATAAAAGCAAACTTTTGTCACATTTTGCTTCATTTTAGTGTTAAGTGTGAGACTAAAAGTGAAAGTGAAAAAGAAAGGGAAAAGAAAAGAAACCAAGGTGGAGATTTGACCTAGGAGGAAAAAAATAAGGAAGAGAGAGAAAAAGAAAAGAAAAGAAAAGAAAAAGGAGAAGAGAGAGCTTCGGCTAGGCCATGGAGAAGTGATCCAAAGAGTTTTCATGCTTTTCTACCTCCAATCAAGCATCCAATAAGATCCCATAGCCATCCAAGTGAAGAATAAGAAGAAAATGGGTTGGTAAGCTTACTAGTTTTGATGAAAATTTGGATTTGTTGTGTTATAGTTGAGTTTTGATTTTGATGGTGTGAATTACACCCTTATAATGTGATATCAGGGTTTTATTGCATTGGAAGTTATTAGGAGAAGAAAATCACTAAACCTAGTGTGTGGAACCTTGATCAAAGGTAGGATCCATTGCCTAAAGTGTTTTATTTTGCCATTTGATGATTTAAGATTAATGAATGACATTAGGAAGTTAGTTTAATGATGAAAGAATGGAAGAAAAACCATAAAAATGATTAGATGAAATTTTGGCCATGGCTAGGGTTTTTAATGTGATATAATCCAAAATTCTATTTTGATGTTTTATTACATTCATAGTAAGATTTTAATGCTAATGAAGTAAAGAAATGAAAAAGAATTGGTTTGGAATTGGTTTTGGTTGAAATTCGGCCAAGGGTGCATGATTATGTAAAAATTTGTTAATGAAATTTTATGACTTAAATGTGTGTATTAAAATGTCATCAAATTGAATTTGGATTGATTTTAAGTGTTAGAAATCAAATGGAATTAAATTGGAAAAGTTTAACGTAAAATATTTTAAGTTTAGCCTTAAGGGAATTTTTGGTATAAAAGTATGGTTATAATGTAATGACCATATGAATGTGATTAAGGATGGTCCTTAAGTGTATTTGTGGCATTGGAATTATTAAATGAAGTGTTATGTTATTTTTAAAAAAATAGTATGTGGAGTATATATGGAAAGTAATGAAGTTGAAATCAGTTATGGTGTATTTGGTTGGAAAATGTATTAAGGAGTTTAGTGTATTTGTATTATGTTTTCATATCAGAAAACAAAACCAACTAAAGGATTTTAAAGTGGTGAAAAGGAAACTAGCAAGTAGTGAGAATACTTTAAATTGATTTTATACAAATGGTTTTTATTTTATCATGATATGAATATTTATGTTGAGTTTATGTAAATGATATATTACAAGTGAATGTTGCTACTATAAGTTTATGTTTTATAAATATATGAATTTTAGTTTAAAAGTTAAATTTTATATGATTTGAATTTAAATTGAGATTATAAGGCCCCAGCATATACCCTAGAAGTATTATAGCATGTCTAGGGTGTATTAAGAAGTGAACATAACGAATTAAGAGCATCTAAGCATAGTAAGAAACATAATGGTACTTAATGAAAAACACATGGATAAATAGGTAATTTGTTCATTTTGGCATGGACATACATACTTAGACATGAAATATGGATAAGAATGAAATTAATTGATTAGATTATAGGCCAATGTAGGAATTAAAGTAAGAAGAAAGAGCGATGTGTAATTTTCCTAAAGTCGACATATAAACCAATTGGATTAAAGCATGTGTGACTAATAAGAATAAAGCATATATATCCAATAGGAATTAAGCATGTGTGTAAGTCTTGAAAGTGTATGAAATGGGCATATGGAGAGGAGAGAGGGACGACATTTTAGGGTCTGAATTCCAGATTTTTCCTCTCTCATTTTCTATCCACTTCATATTCTTCATCTCATCATTTTGCATGTAACGAATCAAGCTAATCTTAGGTGGAAATTAAGGTAAAAGTTAGTGGTTTTCTCTTCATCTTTATCTTTTCTTGCTTTTCTTATGAAAAATTAGAATTTTAAAGTTGAAATTGGGATTAAGATATATATTTGTGGTGTTTCTAGTTGGTGACTTAAGTAAAGCCAAAGAAAAAGGGAAGGAAAGGCATTAAAAGAACTACTTGACCAATTTTAAGGTTTGGGATTACACTTCGTTTAATTTCTCTTTGTGTGTATATTTGAATGGATACAAAGATTCCTTTTGATATGGAATGATTCTTGGGATGGTGTGTTGGTATTATTTTGTTGTTACCCTGTATGGAATTGGTTGAATATGATAAGAGAGTATCGTGTAATGGAATTTTATCTTAGATTTATTTGTACCAGTCACATTGTTTGGGTCATAACTTAGCCTAAAAACCTCTAAATTAGGTGATTTTAGTTGCATATGAAACCTAATACATAGTAATAGAAATATCTAGAAGAGACTTTGACTTAATTCTAGTTTTATTATATTGAAAATTGAGATCGAAATTGGTGACCTGATGTTGCTCCTATTTTGGAACAGCATGTAATATTTAGTCTATATCTTATGAATTAGAAGTCAAAATGGCTTGATTTTTTGTTCTTTGGAAACTATAAACATAGGGAAAAAAATGTCCAGAAGACATCAAAACCTAATTCAAACTTTTCCTATATTCATATTAGGCAACAAGTAGAGGTATTAATGGCGAGTGTCTATCACGATCATGACAGGGGTGTCACGATCGTGACACAACATCAAGATCTTCTGTCATGAGCATCACATGTGTATCTCGATCACCAGTAGATCGTGACACAACATCAAGGTCTTCTGTGATAAGTATGACATGTGTATCACGATCGTGACACAATAGCGAACTCTTCTATCATAACTGCGACATTCTAGATGCGATCGTGACCTTAAAGAAGGATCTTTGTCACGATCATGATCTTGTTTTCATTTTAGATTTTTACCGTATCTTACCCGAACCTTTTTGAAATAGGACTTACCATATGTGAATTGGGTGATTAAAAATTGGAATTTAAGAGTGAGCATAATGCATGCTAAAGACAATTTACATATACATAGAAGATTTGTAAACATATTTATTACTGATATGTGAGTAGTATGCACTTTAATACAAAGTTTATGACTTTAAGTGAATATCATATAATGAATTATGAAATATGAAAATGGTTAAAGGAAATGTTACAGTGCTTGCTCTATTGTCTTGGTGGTTGTTGATTGACTTTGCAAACAATCTACTAGTTTTACGCTCAAAAATCACAAGTATATAGGTCGTGGCTTGTAGTTAGAAAGCAGATATTGATCCTACAGGGATTGATACCTAGACATCACTTAATTTATATTACACTTTGTTTAAGAAACGAAATTGTTTAATGAAAATAAACTAAAAAAATTAAATTAAAATTAAATAAGTAACAATGAACAATTGACAATACCAAAATGCAGAAAATTGGAGTTCAAGGTTTTAATGACTAGAGATCACTTTCTCCCTATCTTGTCTCCCTCCAATTTTATTAATTGAATTGTGTCTCACATAAGATGTCCAATTATTTTAAATACCCTCTCTCCATGTGTAATTAATTGTCCCTAATCAAATTAAATGAAGTTGATTAAGCAATCTCTCAATCTACCCAATCACTCCACCAATTAACTAGTTATTAAGCTATCCTATGGGTGATCAGTTAAATTGGCCAAGATCTCTTTTTCAACCAATCAATTAACATGATGAATGCAAGTCTATAGAACGCTGACTCTCATTGTACGATCCTACACAGATTACCCTAATTAATCTCTCAATTTATTAAAAGGTATAAATATAATCAACATTCATCAAAGACATCTTTCATTCAAATCAATAAAATAGGAGTTTAACAAGAAAGTTCAAAAGTAATTCCTAACACCAAATTAGCCACTCATGGTCTCTATAACATCACCAACATTCAAATATTCCATCTTACAATGACTAGAAGAGATAAAAATGATATAAAATTGAATAAAGAAAACTCCTTCTCTTCTTTTCCAAAATCTGGAAATCCCGGTGTTGATGTGTTATTTTCTCAATTGTGATTGATGATCCTTGAATCTCCACCTTCCTCAAGACTCGAAACTTAGATTTTTCACTCAAGGAGGCTCTTCTCTACAGAGGGTTCACCTCCTTTTTTTTTTTCTATAAGAGTTTAATATCTTACATAGTCCAGAAAACCTAAAATTTTATCAAACCCTATATATGTTCTCGGATTAAACTTCCCACAATCGTGAGATCTTGCAACAGAATGCTTCCTCTTCTCTTCTCGTCTTTGGTCTTTAGCTAAATCTCCTAGTTGCTCAATCTTCATTCCTACATAAAAATAACCAATTCTTACCCTAAATTAACATCAAAAATAAAATAACAAAAATGAAGATCAAACTAAACGAAAACATATAAAATGAATCCTAAAATACAACAACAGTAAACTATTATGCAAGAAACATATGCCAAATACTTATAAAAACACAAACTAATGCACAAATATCAAATAAGTCTTTGTTTTTTTTATTATACATGTTATAAGTCAAATTTATTGACTGAAATCTCTATTTAACAGTTGTTAAATGTTTTGTATTTTTCTTATAAGGCAACCAAGTTCATTATTCAATACATGTAATAAAACAACTCTAGTGTTATGTATTCTTTGATTTTATACATGTTCTTCTATTTTTTTTAAATAATCTAATTGGACCAACTGTTGAAATATAATCAAAAGAATTGATGTATAATTGAAGAAGTATAATACAACTGCTAAAATCAAATCAAAAAAACTAAGAGACCAATTTCAAATGGTCATTCAAGTAGTTTATGTAACTTAGATGATGTGACCATCATTAAATGAGGAAGGAGAAGTTTCTGATACTGATTGCAAAAGTATAAACAAATGATGAACATGCAGTAATTCACAAACTTCAAAATGAACACAAACTAATGTATGATTCATGCAGTGCAAAGAAATAGAAAATAAATTTAGTTCAATTGAGGTCTTCAATATCAAAACCATTAAACATACTTTAGTGACAATATAACTTCTTTTAATCTAGAAACATAATAATGTCCTTAAGAAGCTGACATCCAAGAATAAGAGCTTTGCCTTTAAGATATAAATAATGATGCCTCAAAATCTCCACACGCATGGTAGACTACATGGATACTAATAAAAAAAACTAGAGACAAATGATATGATTTTTTTTCTTTTTTCTTTCGCCTAAGGCTTCAATATGTTGGGAAAAGAAACATGGAGAAGTAACATCTTTTACAACTCGAATGGCTATAAGTCTTACCTTTTAAGGAAATGAATAGCAAAGTCATTTAAGAACTTGTGATGAAATGATGGAACATATAATGAATGATATACATATTGGTAGGAATATTAGCTCATTCAACTTGTATCTGCTTAATATAAGAAAAGATTTTCACATTCTCTAATGTGCAAAAAATAATCATCAGTATCCAATGTTAATGAGTAGTAGTTTGTACAGACCTAATTACTTTGCTCTGGACTTTTGCATTGTCAAAATTACTATCCAAGCACATAATTTGTAGCATTTGAAGACAAGGGTAACTACTCCACCTGAGAGAATGGCAAGAGTCTAAAATCTACTTCCAACTTTTGAAGTGCAGAATCACTTTATTAAAGGTTCTTATCAAGGTCTTGAGAATGAAGTAAAGGATTAATATTAATGTCAAGCTCCTTTAAGGTATTACATATGAAAGAAGATAAGACTCCTTTTTCTTCCCAGTCTGTGACATATGAAATTTTGTTCACCTCCATCGGCAAAAGCTTTTTCAGGTCAAGAATCTGATGCAATATCAAGCCATTATTTTCCACTTACTCAGCTTCATATGGCATCTGCAAGACAAAGACTGAGAATAAGAAGAAATATAAGAAAGCTTATGTAAATTTTCTCACTAAATATGCCTTTATCCATTTAGAAATAGAAAACAAATAAAAAATGTAGAAATGCTCACTGTATTTTTGTGTCTCTTTAATATGAAGTACATCTTTCTATTTATACACTCTAGGTTTCTTTAACTAAAGTAACAAATCAACTCAATAGCCTTTTTTTTTCCAAGATCATGTACATGTGCATGATCTTGGGAAAAAAATAAGGCTAACTACAGTGAATAGTTGACTAAAATAAAGATTACGTGAATATAAATATATGATCATAGCCCCCCTCAAACTCAAGATGGTAGTGAAGATGATAACTTGAGTTTGGAGAGGAGATCTTAAAAAGATCCAGTTGGATGTGATTTGGTAAAAAGATCAGCAATTTGTGGTTAAGATGATATTGGTACAAGTTATATAGTTATGTGAAGCATAAGATGACAACCAATCTCGATGTGTTTAGTTCATTCATGAAAGACATCATTGTAAGCAATATCTATGGCATTATGATTGTTATAAAATAGAGGAACTGTTGAAGAAAAAGGGACATCGATGTCTTGAAGCAACCATCATAACCATAAAAGTTTAGGGGTAGTGTTAGCTAAGGCTTCGTGTTCTGATTCAATGCTTAAACAAGAAATAATCTTTTTCTTCTTACTGTGCCAAGAAATGAGAGATATACCAAGAAAGAAATAGGATCTAGTGGTAGATCGACGATCAGTTGGGTCTCTACCCCAGTCAACGTCAGAATATACACGTAAATCCAATGAAGATGAATGACCAAAGTGAAGTTCATGAAACAAGGTGCCTTAAATGTAGTGAAGTACAAATAACAATAGAAAATTGAGTGATACAAGGTGCATAATTAAACTTATTGACAATGTGAACTGCATGAGTGAAAGCTAGAAAAATGACAGTAAGGTATATAATACTACCAAGTAGCTTTCGATAAAGTGTACGATCACTTAAAAGAGTTCCATCAGTGGCACAGATATGATCATTAAAATCTAGGGGAGTGCTAGCAATCTTAGTGTCAATGAGACTAGCACGAGAGATAAGATTAGTGTTATACTTGGCTTGAGATAAGTAGTAACCTTAATCATCAGAAGATACTTTAAGGCCTAAAAAATATATCAAGGGACCTAAATCTTTCATTTCAAATTATTAATCAAGACAAGATTTAAGAGTAGCGATCCCCTGAATGTCTTTGTCAGTTATTATCATGTCACCAACATATTAAAGGAGAAAAATGCACCCATTATCTATTTTTTGGATAAATAACACATGATCATAATAGTTGGATGTAAAACCAAGACAGTTGATGGTGGAGTTAAATTTAGCAAAATATGCTCGAGGAGCTTGTTTAAGGCCACACAAGGGTTTACAAATACGACAAACTTTATTAGGTGGATAAGCATACCCAGGTGGAGGTTGCATATGTACTTCTTTATGAAGATCACCAATAAGAAAGGCATTATTGACACCCATCTGGAACAATTCCCAACGCTTGCTTACTATTAAGGAAATAAGACTGTAGACTAAAGTTAGGCGAGCTACTAAAGCAAAGGTCTCTTTACAATCAACTCCATATTCTTGAGTAAACCCCTTTGCAACCAACTGCACTTTATATCTTTCAAGTGATACTTCAGCTCGAGTCTTGATTTGTAGGCCCATTTACAACCAATAATAGACTTATTTGAAGGTAAGTCAAAAGTGTTAGTGATGGAGAGAACATGTAATTCTGACAACATTGCTTGCTACTATAAGAGGTTAGAATTGGCCCCGCGATAGGTGTGAGGTTTATATAGAGAAACAATAGTTAAATAAATATGGAAGTCTTTAAGTCAAATAGATGGTTGGCTTACTCTAGATGATCGACAAATGTAACACCCCCCCACCGTAGGGTACGCACCGGGACGCCCGTAAGTCATTCTGATACATATCCTATGACAAGGGAGCGCTACGTGCAATCACTACAATACTCCACATGGCATCATATCAATTTGAATAA
>JANIIA010476456.1:0-16885 GCA_027478495.1 Erythroxylum alaternifolium | reverse complement strand
CCAAAAATCCTGAGAATTGGATGATAAGTTGATGAATGCCACAAGGGTTTAGCCTTGATAAGTTCTAGTTCAAAGAAAAACCAACAAAGTGAAGAAACTTACTGTTTTATTCAAAAAACATAATCTGATTTGTTTTGGCTGCAAAGGATGAATATATAGGTGGCTAGAAAACCTTAATTATCCTTTTAGAAGTTCTTAACACATAAGGAAACCCTAATTAGTTGTCTTATATAGCTAAGGAAAGAAATAACTCGAAACAACGCCCAAAACACGTGACTAAATCCCAAAACTCGTTCTAAGTAAGGGAGAGCAGTCTATGGGCAGATTCTGGACACCACAAAAATCTTGTATGTTGAGAGGCCAAATGAGCTCAGATTTGGACGTTCTTAAGCATTCTAGAAAGCTCAAGATCTCCTCTTTAAGTTCATGAAGACCATGAACTCAAATGAAAGCTCTAAAGTGTCCAAAATTGGGCATCTTTTAGACTTATCCCATCTTCCAGCATGCAAAGTAGATTGGTTAGATGCCCGCATCTAAGTAAGCCCCACTGGATTCTTTCTTGGCTCGAACATCATCAATTAGTCCATTTAGAGCCTCCTTCATTCTTCTAGCCTTTGCTCTTCTAGCCTTTGCTCGAGTCATTAGCCCTCCTCCAAAGTGTAAAGGATCATCAACATGAGTTGGATCAGATTGCTTCCTCCTTGGTTTGTCCACTATGGCTTGATGCCCATCAGGAGAATGTCTAACAACCAAGTCCACTTGTTTTGAGTTAAATGGAGCACAAACCAAATAATTATGATGTATTTAAGGGCTTTATTTTGTTTTATGTTATTATTCAGCAAGTTTTATTATAATTGGGCTATAAATTATAAAGCTAAAATAGTGTTAGTATTGTTTTATAGTTGTTTTCTAGTTTCTTATTTAGGTTACAACTTATTATGGGGATAATTTCTAATCTAATTAATATTCCTTACAACATTGTTGATATGAATTGAAATAAGATTCCTAGAGTCCTAGTTGAAATAATATTGGTAGCTAGCATTAGAATCCATGATAACGAATGCTTCTTCAAGATTTTAGTTTTCTTTTACTTTTAGGACTCTAGTTCTTAGAGGTTTTATGCATATAAAAGATTTTTTTATTGACAAAATTCAAGCATGATCAATACAGAAATCAAATGGAGAGTTCTCTTCACTTTGTGAGAATTTCCTCTTTGTTCTTTAACAAGAACTTTATATGATCTTTATTGATAGGTGTAAAACTAAGTGTGTTTTTTTAGGTGTTAGAATGTTTTTTTTGGTGTTTTTAGATGATAATCATGTGTTTAGGACTTAGCTTTATGTTCTTGTTAGTTTTTTTATGTGTTTGGTTTGTTTAATTTCTGTTTAACAAAAGAGCTTGATCTTAATTGTATATTTCAAGGATCAATTGAGGTGTTGGGTGATGAGTGGAGATAGGAAAAAAGAGAGGAAAAGATGAAGAAAAAGCTGGATAAATAACTACGCATGATCATGCAAAAGGAAGTAGCATGCACGATTGTGCATGGAACAAATTTCAGCTTTTCTAGCTTGTGATTTTTTTATATTCTTGACATTTTTGGGATATTTTTGGAACCAAAACAAGTGGGAAAAAAATTCTAAAAAGAACCCTAGAAGGATAATGAGTATAGAAAGAAAAATAAAAACATAGAAAGAGAGGTTGCACATCATAAACAAGGAGAACAAAGTGCAAACATCAAAATCAACTCCAATTTTCCATAATTTCCAAATCAAGACTTAAAGTTGTTTTCTTTCCCTTCTCTTCTTATATTTCATTGCCTTGGATGTTAATTTTCATTAGTGGTGTGTTGAACACGATTATGTATTTCTAAATCAATATTAGGATTTATTCTTGAATTGTTTTATTTAACTTTGTTCTTGTTGACTTTAGTATAGTATTGCTTTATGGTATTTGTCATGCTTATAATTGACAAAAATCGAGATAATGAATCAAATTTATGTGTGTTAAGTTACGTAACAAGAGTTGGTACCTTAATGACATATAAATATTAGATTAACAATAAACAATTGAAGAGAGATCTTAATTATGAGTTAATTATCCTTAGGATTGCTTCAAATCTAATTGAGTAGTTAGGAGTACTTTTGTGAATCAAGATGATGCAATTCAATTTTTATCTATTCCAATTGGGATTACTTGATTAGATATTGAGAGAAGTAATCAAAACATTAGGATATGTAGGATCAAGCATAATTGCATTAGCAAGTTAAGGGAAGACAAAACAAGGATAAAATAATCCCTAAGTTTCCATTATTGGCTAACTTTTTTCTTATTACTAGCTTCACTTATTTAATTGTTTAGTTTTATTAGTTTATTTTAATTTCAGTTAATTTATGTCAATCAATTAATTCAATCTTTATTACCTTATACAATGTGCATTTAAGTTATTAGGTGACTAATCTAATCGTGGTGGGAATGATATTTTGTATACTACAATATACAACCCGTATACTTGTGGTATTACATACATTAAAACTATGCAAGTAAGTTTGACACTGTTGCCAGGGATTGAGTTCAGTGTCTTATTCAATTTGATTTCTTTTGATTTAAGGACTATGATACTTTTCTTGAATGATTGCAGGTGCATGAATACAAGAATCAAAAGTAGTTTTTGAACACTTTTAGACATTTTCTTCTAACCCAGTGAGGCAATACGATATGGATGTGAGTTACTTTAACACATTTAATCTTGGGTGGCATAAATACCCAAATTATCTTTGGACCAATCATATAGGAATTAACATGAATACTCAAGAACCACTAGGATCCCAACAAGACAAGCTAGGTTCATTGGAATCAAAGATGGACAAGTTGATGGATGGGTCGAATGCTATGGAAGTGAAATTTGACCAAATTGTGAAAAATCATGCATCTTCCATTCATAACTTGGTGGTTCAAGTTAGGCTACTTTCCAATGCATTGTTAAAAAGGAATCAAGAGAGTCTTTCAAGTAACACAGAAGCACAATTAATACCTATGTTGTGTTGTGACATTTGTGGGGAGCAACCACTTCAATCATCAATGTTCGACAACAGATCATATGTGGGAGAATCTATAATGCATGTGAAATTGTCCTTAAAATACACCATAAGAGCATACTAATAATTTAGAGTGGAGTAACTCTTACACTAATGCATGAAACGATTATGCTTCAGCTAAATCTTTAATGGAAGACCTTGTCAAATGTAAGGCTAGCCACTATGTATTCAAAGAAAGTTTTTCTTCATTCAAAGACACTAAGCCAGATACAGCATGTTACTGGAGTCTTTTAATGCCTCAAAGTGAAGAGAAGACTAAGTTCGATTTCATGAATGATACTATTGTTCAAGAAAAGAAAGAAGAACATAGGACAAATGATATAAAGGTTGAAGAAGAAAAGGAAGTCTTTGTTCAAGAAGAGAATGTCAAAGAGTGGAAAAAGGTGATTGAGGAAGAAGAAGATTGGTTCACCTTCCTACAGGACAAATTGTTGGAGTCAACTAAAGATTTTAGGATTTCATCATTCCTTATTTTATTAACAATTTATTGTGGAAAAAAAGGAAATTAATGAAATCACTTAGATTTTTTAATTTGATAAATTATGTCATTATTATATCACAACATGTGGCTTATTTATAGGACATTAAACCACTATGTGGAGAAATGGATGGAAGGAAGCTGCTAATTATAAACCTAGGTTGATGTTAAATGGGAAGGTTATGAAGCTAATGACGTTAAATAAGCACTAATTTGGAGGCAACTGATAGATGCATAATTGACTATATTTATACCTCATATTTGATGCATTTTTGCTTTATATTTTATAATTTTATCATATGTTTGGTACTTAATGCTTTCCAAGTGTGCATACAGATTAGAATTGCTTTCACAAACTTAAAGGAGAAGAATTCAGACAAAAGCATAACATAAAATGAAGATTCGATGCACATAAGGGATGCATCCCTTGTAATTTTGTTGTACTCAGAAGATTTGGTTATGCATGGTCATGCAATAGACCGTGTATTAGCCAAAATACTAGAATTCAATATATAAAGACGTGAACGGGGACTTGAGAGGAGAGCTTATTTATTTATTATTGTATTTATTACCATTGTGGTTTATTGATTTAATTATCTTTTGAACTTCTCTACTTGATCTTGAGCTTGTGGTTTATTGTAGAATTTAAAATTCATTGTTATAGCCATAACTCATAATAGAAGGACAGAACAGACAGTACTTTTATGTGAGCCAAAATGTGTCTTCACAATACATATCATTGTCTTATAGGAGAGAGAGGTGTTCTCACATGTTTTTGCTACATTGGTGGAGTTATGGCTATAATCATGAATGTTGGACACCAACATTTATATGTGGGAGCAGCCAAACATGTACAACTAACCTCAAGGTGCATTATACGAGAACAACTATAATTCAGAATGGAATAACTCTTACACGTATGGATGGAACAATTATGCTCAAGCTAAACACTTACAATACCAAGCATCTTTAATTAACGAGCCAAATCTAGAAGATATGATGGTCAACTATATTCAAGAATCAATTATGAGGCATCAAGAAGTAGACAATCATGTACAAAATTTGGTGAATCTAGTGGACCTACTGGTGGAGATACTATTTAAAGAGATCCAAGGGAGTTTGCCTAGTGCTACTAAAACAGACCCTACAAAATGTGCAATGACAATCATCCTTAGTAGCGAAAAAGAGTTCCCAGTAAAAGAAGAAGAGTAAGAGGAAGAGGAAGTAAATATCTGAGATAAATTAATGGAATACCTTTCCAAACTTAAAGCTATCCACAAGAATTTGAAGAAAGACTTCTTCACTTGAATATCTTGAGTATAACACAGAATATTATTTAAGCTTATTAATGCAGCATAGTGAAGAAAAGATGAAGGTTGGCTTCATAGATGAAGAAGCATTCCAAGAAAATTAGGAGGTAATTGTTGTTATTATAGAGGAGGACAAAGATATTACAGAGGCAACAGACGTAGAAGCATAGGAAGTCTCCATCCAAGAAGAGGAAGTAGAGAAGTGGTAGGCGATGATTGAAAAAGAAGAGTGGATAGAGATGATTGAGGAAAAACTAACAGAGGAACCAAGTAAGGACACTATTGATGAGGTGTTGGTAGTGACCTTAAGAACAAAGGGGTTCCCACTTCCTCAAAGGCAAATTATTCGAGTCAATCAACGATTTAGAAAGTTTTGTTATTCTCTTTTTCATTAACAGTTTGTCATTAAAAAGGACATCAATGCTTGAAATTGGATATACTAATTTGATAAATTATGTCCTTGTTATTATCTTACAACAGGTGGCTTACTTACAAGCTGTAAAACCTTTATACAGGAAAATGGGTGGAAGCAAGCCACTCATTATTGATCCAAGATGAAGTTCAGCATAAAGGGCATGTTAAGCTAACGATAATAAAGAAGCGCTGCATGGGAGGCAACCCATTAAAACAATTTTCAGTGTTGTTTTGTTTTAGTTCTATTTCGTGTGTTAGTATAGAATTTTATTTCATGTCATTTTATGTTATCTTTATTTCTTTTTATCCTTTTCTTTTATATTTTTCAGGGATTTAGTTCATTATTAGATAGATCTAAAATTAGGAAATCATCACAATAAGGAAAGTACCAAAAAACCTTCTCACTTTATCTATACTTGTATTAGGGACAATGCACAACTTTAATTATGAGGATGAGTTTATTAATTTTCAATGATTTTTTATTATAATCTTGATTATGAATCTTATTAACTAATATTCTAAATTGATTGAAATTTGTCCGTTAATATTGTGTTCCATTGTTGAATATTGATTGAATTGGTATGAAAAAGGATGATGGTTAGAATAAAATTAGTTTTCTAGGTCATATTTTTAGTAATCATTTAGATGATCAGTTTAAACAATATCACATATTATTTACATATATACCCATCTTTTTTGCAAGCTTGAGCCTAAAGGAGCACACATTTTTATAATTTTTAAAGCTCTTGTTATTTTTTAATGAGTGATATCATGTGTAGTAGGATGATTCTAGAACTTGCTTTTATTATGCATATTGAAACCATATTTGTTAAATTAGAAGTATTGACATGATGAAGGCATTTAGATTTAACAACTTGCTTTAGCTTACTTCTTTGATAATTGCCATACTCATAATTTTATTGTTTAGGAATAACGAAGTTGAGCCTTAACATTTTTCATAGATTAAGCCCAACATATTAACCTTTATTCTATTTTTCTTTGAATACCTTTTTATTATTTTGAACCCTAATGGTTATTTACATTATTTTCTAGTTTGAAACTTCAATTTTGAATGGTCCAATATTTCTTTAATCGTGGGACATGATGAATGCTCAAAATTATTTCTTAAAAAATTAAGGATGTATATAAGAAAGAAGAAAAGAATAAGTATATAGTACAATTAGTTTTGCAATGAAAGAACCTATGTGTATTGTGAATAAGTTTCATTATAATGTTCTTTATAGTAAATTTAATTCAAATCAACTTTTTTATTATCCCAATCATACGTAACCTAAGCCCTGTTACAACCTTAGACCTTTGGATTTTTGTTTTTAGTTTACTCATTAGTGGTGAAGATGTGATTTTATTGCAAGGATGTGGTAAGAATTCTACTATGCATTGATTGAGAGTTTGATACTTTTCACCCTAAACACTTGAGTGCATTGGTTGGCATCATATTGAGGGTGCAAAGATTAAAGCTTTTGACTTCAACGAGATTATGATGTGAATACTATTAATATTGCTTAGGAAGTTAATTTTATGATAGATTAACTCTAAATGTATGTTAATTTGATTCAATATGATATGACGATGTATAGTATATGAATGGAAAAATTGAGATTGGCAGTGTAGAATTATATTTTTATTATAGTTTGCTTGAGGACAAACAAAAGCTTAAATGAGGGGATGTTTGATAGATGCATAATTGCTCATATTTATACCTCATATTTAACGCATTTTTTCCTGATGATTTATAATTTTATTGTATATTTGGTACTTATTGCCTTCCAAGTGTGTATACAGATCATAATTGCCTTCACAGACTTAAAGAAGAAGAATTTGAATGAAAACGTGACATAAAATAACAATTTAATGCACAAAAGGGATGCACATCGGTGCATCTCCCCATGCATTGCTCCCAGGCCATGCAGTTTTGTGATACTCAGAGAATTTTGTTATGCACGGTCGTGCTTTTTCCAAAACCCTAGGATTCAATATATAAAGACGTGAATAGGGAATTGAGAGGAGAGCAGATGTTAGGAGGTGATTCCAAGTGTGGAGGTCAGTCTCAAGGAGTGATTTTGGTCCAGAGAAGCAAAAAACATCAAGAAATCATGGAAAGATCCATTAGAATGCAAGATAAATCCTCTATATCGCAAGAATATTTGATAGAAGACAATAAGGAAGATTTAGAATTATAAACTCATTGTTTTCTATTCATTTTCTTTCAATTTGTATTTGATTTTGTATTCGATAATTTGTAACTAAACATGTTATTAGTATTTAGGTTAGATGAACTCTATGTTAATACTTTCATATTATTTGATTCTTTTATTAATGCAATTAGTTCGATTGTTATATTGTGATATGATTATGTGTTTTATTTATGTTCTAATAGACCCAAGAATATTATATCATAATCTGATTTTATACGTAGAGATTAAAAAAATCCTAAGTTTGAGTAGATCTACCGTAATTTGAAGGAGTTGATTGCAACTCTAAAGATATAATGAAATAGATCTTCCAAATTAAAATCAAATCTAATAGAGATATTCACAAATTGGTAAAACAATCCTATAAATTTAACCTGAATAATTGTGTTGAAAACCTTAGGATTAGTCATGAATAGACTCAAGGTCAGCTATTACCATACCATAGGAATCTCTATGGTCCAATAAATTAATAAATCAATTAAATAATAAAAGATCAATTTGTTAAGGGTATAGGGGGATTCGAAACCTAGATACTAATTATTGATATCGGTACTTTTCTAAGTGAATTCTTAATTCTCTATCCAATATTGTTGCCTATTTTATTTCACGTGCTTTAGTTTTTATTTTCTTTATTAAAATACAAAATCAATCCATAAGCTAGATAATTAAAAAGGTAATTACTAGTAATCATTGTCTTCGTGTGATTGACCTATATTTGTCAGTACTAGCTACAACAACGCTGTGCATTTGTGGTTATTACAATATTGACTAACTCAAAATAAGTCAACTAGCAATCCAAGAATTAGGATAAGTTTCATTTTTATTTTGTTTTATTTTGTTAATGCTTTGTTATTTTTATTCTTTATGTTTATTTTGTAGAGAGTTAAATTGATGGATGTTCATGACATGAAGTGTGTCCAAGTTCCTTCTCCAATGCTATCACCACCACAATACTCATAATTATTCTTTCCCTTTTTTATTTTTATTTGCTATAATTGTTATTTGTGTTGTTTTCAGTTGTGTCATTCAAGTATTGGACATACATGCACCTGCATGTCATTTACATGTATGAATTTTACATTTGCATTGTGTTAGTTTTGAGTAGGTTGACATTGTGTTGTCTGCATTGTGTGAATATGTTGATGGCATAAATTGAATGGAATTGGATTACCTTTGAACATGGTCATTTAAACTATAAAGGCATATTAGCTTCTAAAGTTTATGTTTTAAGTGCCTTTAGAATGAATATCCATGTTAATTAGGATATAGCATATCTTTCACTTTACAACATTTGTTTGGATACATTTATAAGTACATTCATTTAAATTGGTAGGCATCATTAATAACCTTTCATGGGAGTGACTGACTAAGAAAAAATGAGATAGGCGAAAAAAATGTATGTTAAATCAAATTCTTATTCTGTTGGCCTTTTTTAAGAAAATTGGTTAAGATAGCTAGTAGCTAGTTGAGAGTTATAATATAACTGAGCAACTGGGGGCATTCACAACAAAATGTTTTATTTAAATCAAAAGACTATAATGACACTCCAACCAGGCTAAATAAAAAATATAATTGATACGAACCCACTAGGCGACCTGCCCTAGGAACTCTTGATCCATTTGTTATGTGTGCCTAGAATCCTAGAAAACAAGTTGAACGATCATATTAGAACCTTAAGGAAGCTAAATCCTTAAAACCCTGATCTTATGATGCCACAATAAGTTAGATTTATATTCTACCAAAAACAAAAAACAAGAAGCAAAGTTTGTCGGAAAATAACTCAATTTTTGTTAATAGTCATGATGATCTCTTAATAAATCAGATAGCCCTTTAAATAGGCATCATAATATCCTAATCCTATAAGGAAAGGGTTTTCTTACCTATTCCTAGTTCATACCTAAGTAGGAAAGACCTAAATAAAAAAGGGAATACTTAATTTGAAGATACAAATCAATCTTGAATGTGGATATCTCCTAAATTAAGGAAACAATATGATTTATCAAGATATGAACAAATTATTAAGGAAGAAGTCTTAATAAGATCTTATTCACTCAAAAAAATGAAAATTTAGGCTTAATTAAAAAACCATAATCAGCCCACTTGCTAATTGCATCTTAATTATACATATTGGGCTTTCTTCAAACCCATGCTTCATGATCAGCCTTGTTTCTTGGATTCCAAGCTTAGTTCACCATGTACTAAGTCTTGTATGAAGATAAGTAATTAATCTTAGTAATGCCTTAGCACCTTCAATAACAACCTCCTTTTCTTGCATCTCCATGACTAATCCTTGCAAAATTTCTTTCATTCATTTAATCCTTGCACTAGTCATTGGACCTCCAATTCCTTGTAATGGGTCTTGGGAAAATTTGCTAACGTAGTCTAGATCCATTTGGTCAATATCTTGACCCATCATTCCACCCTTCCTCGAAAGGATTCATGCTTGAATCACCCACATCAAACAAAGATAAATCAGCAATATTAAAAGTACTACTAACATTACCCTAGTTGCTTGGAAAATCGAGCTTGTAGGCATTGTCATTGATCATCTCCTAGACTTTAAAAGTCCATCTCCTCTAGGCTGCAATTTGGACTTCCTTTGTGTGGAAAATCATTCCTTCCCCATGTGCAACCACACCCTTATCTCTAGGTTCAAAAACAACTTTTATATGCCCCTTATTAGCTTGTCATACATATTATTCATTTTTCCTTTCAACATTAGCCTGAACGTTGGCTTGTAAATCCTTCACAAAATCTTCATTTTTCTTCCTATCAAGATTAGCATGTTCATTAGTAGGCAAAGGTAAAATATCCAAAGAAGTTAAAGGATTAAAGCCATATACAACTTCAAAAGGTGAAAATGAAGTAGTAGAACGAACAAAACTATTATAGGCAAAATCAAATGTGGCAAACACTTTTCCCATCATTTTATGGATGATATCATGCAACAAAGTAGTGAGTGTCCTATTAACTACTTCAGTTTGTCTGTCTATTTGGGGATGTACAACAATAGAAAACAAGAGTTTAGTTCCTAACTTATTCCATAAAGTGCGCCAAAAATGACTTAAGAACTTAACATCTCTATCACTAACAATTGTCTTGGGCAAACCATGTAATCGAACAACCTCTTTAAAGAATAAATAAGCAATATGTGTTGCATCATTGGTTTTAGAACATGCAAAAATGAGCCATTTTGCTAAACCAATCAACAACAACAAATATTTTGTCCTTACCACTTTGAGACCTTGGTTTACCTATGACAAAATCCATAGAAATATCAATCCAAGGTTGATGGGCACAAGTAAAGGTGCATATAAGCCATGGGGTTTTACTCTGGACTTTACTTGCTTACATATTATACACTTGTCACAAATATATTGCACATCATGCTTCATTTTAGGCCAATAAAAATGTTCATGCAATATATCCCCATCAAATTGCTCCCATGAGTTTCCCTAACAAGCAACTCACAAATAGACCCAGCAGGCACACACAATTTATCTTTCTTAAATAAAAATCCTTCATGTATATAAAAGTCAACAAACACATTAGAACAAGCATCCCATACTTGGACAAAATCATAATCATTTGCATTCAATTCTTTAAGAAATTCAAAACTAAGTAGTTTAGTTTGCAAAGAAGTAAGTAATGTGTAATTTTTAGACAATGCATTAGCCACAACGTTCTCCTTTCCATATTTGTACTTCATGACATAAGGTGATAGAGAACCATAGGCATGTGAAAGACAAGAAGAGAAGCATACATGGTGTGATCCTCCTCAAGGAAGCCTAGGATACGACTTGCATGGCCATGAGCTTGCAAAAGGATGTTTAGGAGCTGAAATTGGATCAGATTTGAAGTCTGAATGTGCAAGGCAATGGGCTGAACGAAATCCCTATATCAAAGGCCCAACTTTCAAGTCTAATGTTCCTAAAGATTCATTACAAGATGTTGGAGGCCTAATGAGAAGAGTTAGGGCCAAAGAAATGAAGTAAGCATTGAATTGTTTCATCCAAGACCTTCAAGAGATATAACCCATGTTGTTGAGTCAGATTTTATCTCATGAAGGTTCCAGAGGCGTTGTCTTACTCCTTGAAGCCCAACATGAAGTATCTAAAGGCCCACATGGAGTCCAATTGGGAGAACTCACTTAAAATACCATGTGACATGTGCCACTTAAAAATAAGGAGAAGTACGTGATCTATAAGCTCCAATATGTTCAGATCATGCTTTAATTAGTTTCCTTTTTGTTTTCCTTGAAAGAAGGTCATCTAGTCAACACCTTTCTAAGTTTATTTTGTTTCCTTTTAGTGATTGATTTGTTTCCTTTTATTTAGTTTCTTCTTTAGGAAATTAAAGTTAGGAAGTTTTCCTACAAATAGGCATCCTCTATGTACTTTGGAAGGGGATTTTCATTTAGCAATACTATTGAGTATTATTGGGAGCATTCTTGCTTTCTTTGTATTCTTTAAGAGTAATTGACTTATCGAAGGAGTGGTCTTCCTTTGTGTTGTCCTAAGGTTAGAGTTCTAAGAAACAAGTTCTCTTGGGGTTCTTTCCATTGACAAAGATTCTTGCTAGGGTTCTAAGAGACAAGTTCTCTTAGGGTTCTTTCCATTGGCCAACATTCTTCTAACCCCTTTTCTCTTTGTGTTCTATTTCTATCTTTTCAAATTTGTTTCTTGTGCTTCTGTGTGTGTTTGATTCTAGTCATTTCCGGGCATAGTTCCATCTTATTAAAGGTTCTCTAGGACAAGTTCCTATTGGGTCTCCCATTATAAGGAAACATTTCTATGAATTCCAACCGCTTGGCACGCCTTTTATTGAGTTTACCTTGGGATTTCAAGAATGTTAAACTCTCATGATCATGATGACTAATGAATTCCCTTGGCCACAAGTAGTGTTTCCATGTTTGAAGAGTTCTTACTAACGTATACAGTTCTTTATCTTAAGTAAGATGATTCAATGCTGTTCCATTTAGCTTTTCACTAAAATAAGCAATTGGTTTAGAGTCTTGCATCAATACAGCCTCAATTTCAATTCTAGATGCATCACATTCAACTTCAAAAGCTTTATGAAAATTGGGCAAACACAACAAAGGTGCATTAATTAGCTTATCTTTTAATATATTAAAAGATGGATCATCCACATCTTTCCACTTATAAACAACATTCTTTTTAACAAGTTCATTCAAAGGTACAATAATGGAACTAAAGTTTTTAACAAACCTTTGATAGAAACTTGGTAAACCATGAATACTTCTCACCTTATTTGTATTCTTAGGTATAGGCCAGTCCCTTATTATCTTTACCTTGTCTTCATCAATACTAACACCTTGGGAACTAACAAATCCAATAAACACAATAGATTTCATGCAAAATGTACACCTTTTAAGATTACCATACAATTGGTTCTCTCTTAATACACTAATAACAAGATGCAAGTGTTCCACATGATCATTTAAATTCTTGCTATAAACTAAAATATCATCAAAGTAAACTACCACAAATTTTCCAATGAAAACATGCAAGACATAGTTCATAATCCTTATGAAAGTACTAGGTATATTAGTTAAACCAAAGGGCATTACTAACCACTCATACAATCCATATTTAGCTTTAAACTCTGTTTTCCATTCATCTCCTTCTTTCATGTGAATTTGATAGTAGCCATTCTTTAAATTAATCTTAGAAAACAAGCATAAGCCATGTAATTCATCAAGCATATCATCTCATCGAGGGATAGGATGTTTATACTTAACTGTTATTTTGTTTATGGTTCGACAATCTACACACATGTTCCATTTTCCATCATTCTTTGGAACTAAGATTATAAGAACCAAACATGCATAAGAATTTCTCACACAAATCACTTTTGCACCAGGTCATCAACTTGTTGTCGTATCTCCTTTGTTTCCTTAGGATTGGCTCTATACACAGGTCGGTTAAGAATAGCAACCCTGGGTATGAAATCTATTTGATGCTCAATGCCTCTTAAAGGAGTCTGCGTGGTATCTCTTTGAGAAAAAGGTCCTCAAAACTCCTGGAACATAGAAACAACCACACTAGGCAAAGTAGGGTTAAGGTCATTATTATAAAAATAAACATCCTTGTGCATAAGTACAAGTAGTGGCTGCCTTACGAAGCTAGCACTCTTAACCTCACTTTTTCCGGCAATTACATTTAATTTCTTACTTTTTGCTCTTTCTTGAACACGTCTCTCTTGATTTTTACTCTCAGCCTCACTCTCTTTCTTTTCTCTCATTTGCGGTTTTTCTTTCTTTTTCTTTTCCTCTTGCTCACTAATTTGATTTCCTCTCATTTTATGCTCACTTGCTATCCTAACCAGATCCTCATTAGCTTGCAAAGGTTTAAGAGGAGTTAGTGCAATGGTTCGGTTATTAAGTACAAAAGAGTAATAGTTCGTGTACCCATCATGTCTAACCTTCCTATCAAATTGCCATGGAAGCCTTAATAAAATTTGTCCAACATGCATTGGTGCCACATCACAAAGAACTTCATATCTATATTTGCCAATAGAAAAAGACACTAAAACTTGCTTGGCCACCTTAATTTCTCCACATTCATTCAGCCATTGCAACTTATATGGTGTAGGATGCTTGAAGGTATCCAGTTTTAGCTTATCTACTAACAAAGTACTAACAATGTTAGTATAGCTACCACTATCAATAATCATGCTACAAACCTTGTTTTTAATGTGGCATCCAATATGGAAAATGTGCTCATGTTGCTCCCCTTCATTTTCATCCTTAGATTGAATTTTTATTGCATGCCTTACGACCAGCATATCTCCATGCACAGGTTCTTCAAAATCAACATCAAAATAGTCCTCCAATGGTGACATTTCATCATCACTTGAACCAACACTCTAGAACACCATTCTCCAACACGATCATAGCCTTTTTGTTTGGACATTGAGAAGTAATATGTCCAAGCCCTTGACACTTGAAGCACTTAATATCGTGAGATTTAGGAGATGATTTAGTTTTGATTTTACCTTTAGAAGCAGCATTCAAATCCTTTGGCTTTGCATCTCCTTTCGATTTCAAGGTTGAGTTGATGTCTTTGTCTTTCCAAGTTGACTTCCAAGAGGAGTGAGAAGTTGAACCTAATTTTCTTGATATTTGTTGTTTCTCAACCTTAATGGCCTTATGTAGCAATTTCTCCATCTCCACATAGTGCTGTAAGTCTACCACATCAGCAATCTCTTTTTTTTTTTAACCACCTATGAATCTTATGAATAATTGTCTTAGACTATGATTATTTGATTACAAAAATGAATCAGATTGCAATCATATAACTCACTTAGATGCAAGAAACACAAATCAGTTCACAGCATCTTTTTTCTTTTCTCTTTTTTTGTTTTTTTTTTGTTTTTTTAAACCCAGTTTTCTTCTTCTTTTTTTTGAGAACAAAATTGATTCAAAATGAAAAGAACAATATAAGATTTAAAAGATAGCAACAAAAGATTTGCAATGAATCTGAAACCGAAGTTAGATACAAGAATGAACTGAAATTGTAAATCACAAGAACTTCAATAAAGGAAAAGGAAACAAACACCAAACAATGATAGGGAAAGGATAGAAACCTGATTTTTACTAACCTAAGGCTCTGATACCAAATGATACAAACCCACTAGGCGATCTGCCTTTGGAACTCTTGATTCATTTTTTATGCATGCCCAAAATCTTAGAAAACAAGTTGAACAATCAGATTAGAACCTTAAGGAAGTCAGATCCTTAAAATCCCAATCTTAAGACGCCACTTCCCTTGATAAGTTAGACTTGTATTCCACCAAAAACACAAAAGAACAAGCAAAGCTTGCTGGAAAATAACTCAATTTTTATTGATAGTGATGATCTCATAATACATCAGATAGCCCTTTAAATAGGCATTATAATATCCTAATCCTATAAGGAAAGGGCTTTCTTTCCTATTCCTAGTTCATACCAAAGTAGGGAAGACCAAAATAAGAAAGAGAATCCTTAATTTGAGGATACAAATCAGTATTGAATGTGGATATCTCCTAAATCAAGGAAACAATATGATTTATCAAGATATGAACGCAATTATTAAAAAACAATTCTTAATAAGGCCTTATTCACTCAAAAAAACAGAGATTAGGGCTTAACTAAATCAACATCACCAGCCCATTGGTTGATTGCATTTAATTATGCAGATTGAGCTTGTTTCAAACCCATGTGTGATGATCAACCTTGTACCTTGGATTCCAAGCTTGGTTCACCATGTACTAAGTCTTGTCCAACATCTTGTACATGAAGATAAGTAATTAATCTTGGTAATGCCTTAGTACCTTCAATAACAACCTCCTTTTCTTGCATCTCCATGATTAATCCTTGCAAAGCTTATTTAATTTGTTTTGTTCTTGCTTTAGTCATTGGACATCCAATTCCTTGCAATGGTCTTGGGAAAATTTGCTAACATAATCTAGAGCCATTCGGTCAGTATCTTGATCCCCATCACATAAACTAGTTGAGTAATCGGGGGACATTCATGACAATATGTTTGACTTTGCATCAAAAGACCAGGTGATCGTTAAAGAAAATATAAAAAGATGGTCCTTGCAATAAAATTAAACCTACCTCTCTTTTAAAAGTAATAAGAATTTTCATGAAGTGTTACTTGGTGATAATACACCTTTTTAACTAATTAATAATAATAAGTTCATGCTTACAAGTGCCACAGGTTTATGAATAGAGCGTCAATATTTTGAATGGAATAAGTTAGTGTGTTGGCACTTTTTAATTAGTTGATTTTTAAGGTTAAGTTGATTCCTATTGATACAAATGGTGTTCAAGATGCTACAAGAAGCAATCTAGGTCGCTTAGAACTGATTTCAAATATGGAAAGTTTTCGGGTTCCAAATAAGGAAACTTCACCAAATTTGGAAAATAGAGATAAAGCGCAAGGAGATGCCATGGGAAATCATAAGGCTGTTCAAGAAAAACAAGATTATTCAAGTGCCAATATGTAAAATTTTATCGATCCAGTCACAAGGTCCCAAGCAAAGCGTCTGAAGGAGCAACTCCAAATTTATGTGCAAAAACACTTTGAAAGTGGGCTGTCCAAATATGGAAAGTCCATATATGGAAATGTTTTGGAGCCTAAGTATGTCTACATAATTGGGCTAAAAGACTAGTTTGGAGTGTTTGTATTTTTGGGCCCGTTTTGGGTCAAATTTGGGTTTGTTTGTTATGGGCTGTTTTTATTTGTCTCCTTTGGGTTCGAATAAGAGAAATGGGCCACATTTCAAGTAGGCCACGTTGGTTTTAGTCACTTCTATTTCAGACTTGGTTTATGGGCTCAATTTAGCTTTTTAAGTTAGAATACATGG
>JANIIA010476432.1:0-16887 GCA_027478495.1 Erythroxylum alaternifolium | reverse complement strand
CGCCACCCTCGCGGGGCACGGATCCGAGTATCACCTTCGAGATCGGGTTCGGGTTCAGCGGGAGTTGGGGTGTTACAATAGAACAAAGTTTCAAATACATATTCATATTTATATCACAACTCATAGTTGAAATACATATCAAAATCACAACATATTTTTTAAGCATGGCTTATTTTGCTGATGATTCACCATCATCAATTTGAGATTTTGTTGGAGTTAAGTTTTTTTAGCCCTTAATTTGTATCTCCTCCTAGTTGTAATTTTTTAAACATTTGTATTTTGTGAAGCTTGAGTTGGTTCCAACACTTGACATTGACTTCCACCCATCTATAAAACATTTATAAATAAAAAGTATACTAAGACCAATTAGGAAATAATAATAAATAATTTTCCATGAACTTCCCCAAATGTTAACATACTGTAAAATAAGTGTTCCTATTCGCTTCTCCAAATGTTACTACATATCATTGGGTGGCCTTTATACACCTAAATGTTTATGATTTATTTAAAAGTTGATGGAAAATCAAAATTAAAAATGAATGTTCACCCTCTTCTCCCTTAACAAAATAGATGCTATAGTGTTAGATCCAGTAGATACTGATCGTCTACCTTTGCTTCGTACACCACTATTAATATTGCATGTAGATGTCAGATTTCTTGGTGGTCTTCCTTATTTTGTCTGCAATATACAAATATAATTTGAATTTAATGATCAGGTATTTAAAAAATATTTATCACATACACAATTATAAATCATTATATAATTACCTTAGCATTTTAGGTTGTCTCGAAAATTGGTCTTTATTTTTGCATCCTCTTTTACTTTGACCAACTTCAAAACAATGTTGACTTCTTATGAGTACTCTAACTTTGCTAAACTTATTTGGATTTTATGGTTCTTCATCTTTATCCCTTCTTCTAACCTTCTTAGGTCTTCTAGGTATATCAAAGGAGGTAATATTGGTTGCAAGTTTTCAATCTTCGATCAAAACTTTGAACCGTTAATGGGTTCCATTAAATACTGATAACTATTGAAATAACTCTCATGATTGTAGTGTCGACTCATATACCCATCGATATTCTCCTTCTCATTTGATATACAAGCAATGCATGCTTACATGGGATTCTTTTTAAATCCCAAAGTTTACACCAACATGTTCTTACTTGTAAATCAATAATGAACTTATCTACAAATTGTGTTACTTCGAACTTCAAACTTCCATATGTCATATTGCTATAGTGCCTTGCTTCCCATTGTGCAATCTTTATCTACTTTCTCACCCTTAGACATATTTCATCCATTGATTTGATCATAATATCTCCTTTGTTATGAATTCAAGTCATTAAAGCAATTCAAATATCCTCTAGCATATTAATTAGGTTTTTTTATCGTGCTTCATAGATGAATTCATTAAATGTCTCTGATATATTGTTATGAAAAATCTCACACTTTGGCCTTGTGTTAACAAATGCTTTCACAAAAGTGTCAGGGTTCCTTACTTTGAAGTTATTGTAAGCCTTTTTTAATGCATTCTTCAACTGCTCCATTATTTCATCAATTTCCACTTCTGTTGTGTAATTAACAGCTTGTCAAAATAAACTTTTGCACATGTGGCCTTTATGCAATTTAAACCAATTGGTATACATATATTGGGAACGTTTTTAGTGCTTTGCTTCTAAGAAGAGATTCTTCAATGCATCTACTAAACCCTGAAACAAAAGAAAAACAAAACATTATAATGTAAGTATAATATAATAATTCAAAACATATTTACTAAAAAAAAGTACCAATATCAGAATTTTTACCTTTTATTAATCACTTACCAACGTTCATAAATTCCAACTAATGTTTAGATCATCACCAAGAAGACTTAAAAACAAATGCCAAGATTGGAAATTCTCTCCCTCAACCATAGCCTAACATATAAGGTATATGATTGATTCCATCATGTTTAATTGTAACTAACAAAGCACCTCCAAGAAATGTCTTCAAAAAACATCCATCAAGCCCTATTATCTTTCAATAACCACTAAGAAACCATACTTCAATGCCCTAAATCCCATGTAAAACCTCTTAAATTGGTTGTCTAGATTTTTCATCAAGTTCGTTTTGAATGATGAATTGACCTTCTTTATCGGCCCACCTTAGTTCTTGTCCACAAGACCACAAGTTTGCATAGCGTCCTTCCATTGATCCTCATAGCATCATAATAGCTTCCAATTTAGCCCTATAACATTGAGATTTAATCACTTGCAATGCATACTTAGTTTGAAGATCATTTATCATCTCACTAATTGGCCAATTTGAGTTCCTCCTAAACTTACATGGGAATTGATTTACTATCCACTTCTTACTAGCTTGCTTATTTCTTTGCACTTTCTTGCAACTATGCTTGTTTTATAATATCTTCACTACAATTTTTTTTATATTTCCAATCCAACTAGCATAAACCCTAAAAGGATAGTGGATATTACAAACATCTTCCATTTTTACACCAGATCTCGTCATTGAAACAACAAATCCATTTATAATTACATAAGTTCTAATTGCCTCCCTAAACTGAACCTCATCCTTAAACTTCATGCCAACTTCAAACTGAAATTCTTTCATGTCCACTTTAGATTGAAAACAACATATTTCTTGCTTCTGTTAGAGGCCTCACACCACCATCATCACTATATGTTGGTGATTGAACTTCAACGTCATGATCCTCATAGTCACTAACCAACCTATGAACTTTCTACTTCTCTTCATGAATTGTTTGAATAATTTCTCTCTTTATTATTACATTTTCCACTGTTTCCAACCCTATCCACAATACCATCACATTCAAACCCACTATCAACCTTCTTCCTATATTTCTTCTCATTAGCTTTTGCAGTAACGTATTCTTCATTATCAGTTGCGTAAATTTCATCATCACATATATCATTTTTAGATTCATTCATCTCTATAACAACAAAATCTTCATCATTTTATTCCACTTGAACTTGGAATTACCCATCTTTATTGCATAGATTAGAATCAATTTCTTCACCATCACTTATAGGATTATCATAACCATGCTCAAAACATTGTAGTTCTTCAATTCTTTTATGCAATGAAGAATTGACAACATGTCCTTATCATAGTGTAAACTCAACTCTATCAAACATCTCATTGAATTTTCTGGATATTTGTAAAACATAGATACAACTCTATGGCCTTTAGCTTCTGATACTCCTTTTAGTACTAACATACTAAGTTCATCAACACCAACATCCTTCTTCCATTTAATCTTGCCTCCAACATATTTATTGTTTTCATTTCTTTCCAATACCCCACCATAATGAAACTTAAAATTCACCAACATTTGCATTACAAAGAATTTTACTATAAATTTCCAATACATTAAAATTATAAGCATTAATAACAAAAATTGAAAGCCTAGATAGAACAGTAAGAATAATAGAAGCATTATGTTTTTTTAAAGGAATTAATAACCATCTTTAAAAAAAAATAAAACATCTTTTAAAAGGAGTGATATATTAATATACAATAGAAAATAGGTGTATTGAGAAATTCAATTAAGAATTGAATGTAATACCACTCGTGAGCTATTGTTTATAACTTGACTATATGTTTTCCCAATTGGGTTAAGGACTTAGTTAAAAGAAGGTGGATTAGTCTCCTGAGGCACTGCAAGACCTCTAGAAGGCTTACTAGGGATGGCAACCTCACGAGCTAAAGGGTGAAAGTTGTTAGGAGAAAGCAAAGTAGAGATGGACATTTTCAAAAATGGTTTTAAAAAAAAGGTTTAGTTTCAGAATGAGGAAAGAAGGTTAGGCGAGAAGATAGGGGAGGGGAAAAGGAAAATGTTTGAAGTTTGAGAAGCTGAAAATGAGGCCAGGGAGGTTATGAGAGAAATCAAGAGACCCGGAAGCATGCCAAGGAGTAAAGCTTTAGTAGTTGAATGAACCAAGGGATCCAACTAAAGAAGTTAGCCAAACTAGTCAAAAAATGTGAAGGAGAAAATTAAGAGCAAAGTAAGGGATTATTATAGTAATATACAATGGGAAATAGTGTAATCACATGTTCTGTAATAGGCAAGGGCAATATGACAATGATGGTGAACCTTCTAACAAGCTTGAGAGTGATAATGAAAACAAACACTCAATTCCAAAGATCAACAATTTGATAATTTATACGCCCATTAGTAAGAAAAGATAATTTAAAATGATATATTAAAGAAAAATAGTACACCATTAGGAAAAAATAGCTAAAAACTTTAAAAGGATAAACTTGATTAGCAACTATTGTATAATATTAACGAAAAACTTAATGTTTGGATATTTTTGCAACAAATTGAAAGTTGGGACATTTTAGCGCCACTTTTTTAAGATCAGGCTAGTATTGGGAAGTTGACTAAAGTTTGGGATTTATTGTATAATTAACCCTAAATAATAATCATAATTAATATAAAAGGGATTATTTAATCAACATACAAATAAAAAACTAAGGAAAATACAAAGTATTTAAAATGTTACAATTTCATCATATAATAAATAATTATTACGTCAAATAAAAAGAATAATAAATGTCAATGATTCTCTACTATTACAATTTACAACAACATTTTATGTCGAGGAAAAAACTAATTAGAAGTGAAACTTAAAACAAAAATATTTACAATTATATTTTTATTGTATATATAAAATTCAACATATACATTAAATATAAGTGAAATTAAAAGAAGAGGAGAAATAAAACATGGAACTTCATTTATTCGAATATTTGCTCAAATCGTATTTATCAAAATTCTCATTTGGTACAAAATCCTCATCATTGAGAGAAGCATTATCACCACCATTATTCAAATTCATTGCACTAAATGACATGTCAATACTTTCCCATCTAAGATTATCTTTCAAGTCACTCTTATTTATAAAACTTGGTTATACAGAAACCTAATCTGCTAAAAGATCGATATGGTAAAGGCAATTTAGATCTACATAACTACTTGTTCTACTAAGAGTCTTAGTAAACAAATAAAATTAAATTGGTAAGAAATTACAATAAATTATACCCAACTTAATAATGATAATAACATACCTTTCACGAAGCTTTAAATTTTATCAAAAAAGACTTGGTCGTTCAATCTTTTGTGATCTAATCTATTCCTTTTTTTGGAATTGATGAATTCAAATGTGCTTCAATTACTTTCACTCCTTGTTACACTCTTATGTTGACTTATAATTTGAATTGCAAACTTTTGTAATTTTGGAATAATTCTGAATTGGCCCCATGCAACTGAAAGACAATAAAAGTAGCATTATGAATAAAAATAATGTGATAATTAATTTTCAACAAGTAACAAAGTGAAAAAGTATTTTGATTAAGTTTGTCTCTTTGATGAATAGCAATTGGAATCCCAAAATCACCAAAAACATCCATATAAATATCCATTTGCAAGCTTAGGAGATTGTAAGCTTACGAGATTTTGTATCATCTCAAGAGCAATAATTATTGTAATAGTTAATAACATTCCCTTATTAACTTCATTTTTATGTGTAAAACTTAGTTTGAAATAGACACTAGGATTAAAAAATAACCCAACTGTAAACAACGAAAAATAAAATTGTCTTTCTCATCTCTCATCGATGACTACAAGATAAGGTATATATAAAGAAGACATGCTTTTCAAATTGACCTTGATTGCTTCCTTCGTCCTCTCCATATCATTTTAAAAATAAGTCATTGTTGCCTTCTCATCACTTTCAGCTAGACAAAGTACCCTCGCTAAAGGCTCATAAACTCAGATGACAAATTGAAATTGGAATCAAAATTTTTTATGTTCAAGTATAATTATAGAACCTCTAATTTAGTATTAGACCTATCATATTAAGAAGCAACTCACTTATCACTTATAAACATTTGGCTCAAATCCTTCTTCATCATAATAAAACACTAAAAGGATAAGAAGCTAGTTGCAAATCTTATAATAGTAAGATAACCCAAATTCTTACCATTAGTGAAATCTTTTCTCATTAAATTTAGGGCCTATGAATGATTGTAGATGAACTTAGTCACCCTTTTGGCTTTTTGCATAATCTCATTAATAATAAGAAAATACTTGGCATCTCCTATATTTTCCAACATCAGGTCAATGTAATGTGCAGCATAAAGAGTCAAATAAAAAGATTGTACTTGATTTGTAATTTTCTTCCAACTGCTTTATAAGCAAAATCATTGTCAATAATGAACTGAACAATATTTTCCCTTTATTCACAACTTCATCAAATATTTGAAACAGAGTATCAACATTCCTAACAAGGTCAGGTGCCTCAATATACGTAAAAAACATTGTCCTTTTTGTAGAATAAACCAAAAATTTAATAATAGGCTTATATCTTCTATTTTTTCAACCATCACACATGCTTGAACACCTATAAGTAGCCTAAGTCATTCTTCTTTCATCTAAATAACTTTTTATTTCGTAAACAAGACTGCTTAGAAGTTTACTTTTGTAATCATCAATTGAAGGAGCTTTATATCCTGGATCATAGAAGGTAATAACATCCACCATAGTTTCGTAATAATAAAATTGTACAACATTGAATGCTGTACCTAAATCATACCACCATCTAGCCATTGCCATATCCATATTATAAGTCGCTTCTCTAGATTGTAAAGCATTACAGACTGAAGGCTGAGCTTTAAGAGTTATTTATGGTGCAAAAAAATTAGATACATTTCCTCCTCTTATCTTTCTCATACTATTACTCTTCAAGAAAGTCTTCATTTGTCATTTCACATCATGACTTGCTTTCTTACAAGGCTCCATGTCACCTTTGACTCCATCTAAATGGTTCTTTATTATGGTGATTCCTCCACCTTTCAAATGCTTATTACAATACAAACAAATAATATGGTTCATCATTCCATGAACCTATCTAGCATGAGCTCAAACTGGATCATCGAATCTTCCTAAACTTGAAGTGACTAAATTATCAAAAGTACTTAAACTTTCCTCCATTTATCTGTAAAATAAATAAAGACATATAGTGAAATTAAATTAATAGCTTTATATTAAAATAAAGAACACTTAATTTCATTTTATATTATTATATTATTCATCCATATAGACATACTCTTATAACTATAACCTATTCAATTTCATCCATAACTCACAACTATAATTTTATAACCTATTTTATGTAATCACATAATTTAACTATAAACCAATCTTTTTTATTTCCTGATACAATTTAATTTATAATGCTTATCATTACTTTTTTTAACAAATTTTAATAAATGATGATACTAGAATCGTAATTCTTAACTTTAATTTAACAATCTTTCATTCACCAATTTTAATCAACATTCTCAGTTTCTTACTCAAATTAACTCTAACATTAAGAGTCAACATACATTATATAATTCAATTTTATCTAACACAATTCACTAAGAAGTCAAGAACTAAAAATTCAACATACACAATTACACATATACACCTTATATAAATTATTTTGTATGATTACATCATTTAACCATAAAGATGTACACTCACAAATATAACCTATTTAATTTCAACCATAACTCACAACTATAAATCTACATCCTATTTTATGTAAGCACATAATTCAACTATAAACTAATCTATTTTGTTTGTTTATACAATTCAATTTGTAATGCTTTTCAATATTTTGTTTTCTTAACTAAGTTTAATCAACATTGTCACTAAAATCTTAATTCCTAAATTTAATTTAACAATCTTTCATTAACCAATTTTAATCAACATTCTTAGTTTCTTGCTCAAATTAACTCCACAGTCAAGAGTCAAAATACACGGTACATTACACAATTCAATTTCATCTATCACAATTAACCAAGAACCAACAATACAACATACACAATTACTACATAACACAAAATCACAAGACACAAATGTACAATTCATTATAAATTTAAAATTCACTATTCATTTATCTATATTCAATATTCTACAGATCACAAATACACAATTCAATATTAAAATAAATAATTAACGTAATTAATTCAATATCCATATTCCGTAATCCATAATTTTCATAAAATTTGTTGCAAATTTTGCAACCTTCACTGAATCCCTGTCTTAGAGTCATAGGGACTGTAGAGCACAAATACACATTTTTTTGCAGTCTTTACTAAATCTCTAGACTAGTGCATGTCTATGTGTGGACTATGGTATGGTGATGTGGGTCAACAAGTATAGTTGCGAGTCAGTAGGTGCAGATGTAGGTCTGTGTATGAGTGTGGCTAGGTCTGGGTGTGGTGCGGTTGGGTCTAAATATGGCTAGTCTATAACTGCAGATGATTGTTTGACTAATACAAGACCTCAGGTGTGATAGGTGCAAGCGGATGTGATGGTGCAGGTGTGGGAGCAATGGTACGGGTGCGAGTGCAATGGTGTAGGATCAATGGGCAAGCAATAGGCCTGACTGATTTGATGGTAACTGATGCAATGGTAGGATAAGACGGTGAGCTGAGATAGTGAGAGAAGTGATAGAGGCATAGTGCAGACAACAACAAGTGGGGTGGGGACTAGGGTTTGGTCGGTTTAGTTGTTAGGGTTAACATTTTTTAAAATTTTAATTTAGTCCTTAATATTTTAAAATTTACAATTCAGGCTAGTAATTGATCGGTTGGTATCAAATCTTAATACAAGACAACACAATATTGTACTATTTTTTGGCTGGTATGATTCGATACCATATTATTGATCTCTTTTTTGGCTGGTATAGTATGATGATACCTGTATCATTGTTCTCTTTTGATTATTAAACTTTCTCCATCTAAAGATTCATTTACAATTTCACTTAATCTCTCTCTTCAAGTAAACATATTTTGCACAGTTGAAAACAATATATCGATGTCTTTGACCTAGTTAAGATTAATTGATTAAATCCAAAACTTTTTATTTTTTATTTTGTTTGCTCTCCTTTTAAAATTCCATGTAATCGTCTACAGTAATGGATCTTGATTATGACTATTTTCCCTATATTATATGGTTGGAATTTTGATGTAATTTTGGTTGCTAAAATAATTTAAAAAATGTTACAACAAAGAAAAAGGGGGAAGAGAATAAAGATTAGGAAGAAGATGATATTAAAGATGCAAGATTAAGTTGTTCATTTAAGAATATAAAAACATCGTGTAATAATAACGATTATAATGATCTATAATTAAAGGGACCATGTAACATAACACTCTTATAGCGCATATACGGAAACATATCCACTAATAGTCAAGACTATACTCCACAGAAATGGTACGTTAGAACAATCACATAAATGCAAACTGAGGCGTTAATATAACTTAAGCATTCCAAATACTTAATTCCTTCACAATCATAATAAGTCATATATGTCATTAACATTCCAAATTCAAGTAGACCATACACAACAATTTTAAACTCAATCCTAGTACATCATACGGTACAAAAAATTACACATTAGAGACAACGTGTGTCATAACATGGAATGCTAATATAAAAGACATTTATCTAGACTTCAGAGGTATTAGCTGACTAGACCTTTGAGTCATTCTTGTCCCTAAAATAATCGTACTAGAATTCTATTAGATCGCTTTAGAAGCTATATCTCTCTTGAACTTGAAAATCAATATTGCAATTTTGATCAGTTTGTAAACTCAGTGAGTGAACCATCATTGATGTGCTCACTCAAGTCAGAACACCAAAATAAATTACATAACTCAATTCAACAAGTGTATTACAAAATCCAGTATTGAATACCACATCACATTTTGTCATATTTCAACAAGTACTGTATACCAACATTACATATCACAATTTTAGAACAATTCAATAATTTCATCACAATCATTCATATGATACATTTATAATTGTATATGCAAATGCACATGTGATTTCTTTCTTATTTTTCTTTGTTATGACCGAGTGCCTATCAACCTAATTTACTGTCTCGTATCTGTTGTGGATACCGGACTCATTTTATTTACTATCCTGTATTTGTTGTGGATATCAGACTCATTATTATCTGAGCCTGTGACTCTCTATGCACAATCCTGAGTTTTAAGCTTTTTTCCACACATTGGCTACTCCAGTCACAACTCCTTTATCTGATCATGCATTTCAATGTAATGAGATGCATCAATTCACATATTATGCTTTCAGTATTTTTCATTCAATGTGCTAATGTCATATATCAAATCCTTCGGATCTATGTGTAGCATTCATCATTCAGTTGTTCACACATTCCACAATACACTTACAATTCAAACGGAAGCACATATAATTGAATTTACACATCTAGGTTAACTCACAGTATGCTCTAGAAAAGCTATTACCTTGATGATCTAGCAATTTCTGGATGTTAGTGATTAACTTGTGCACCTATAGTCAAGCAATACACACACAGTTCACATATTACTAAGTTGTTTAATTAGGTGAATATTCAATCATGCATATGTATATGTGTCATGTTCAATGTATGCTTAATTGACTTTCCGGGTATGTATCCTTATTCATAAATCTTGACCATTTAAACATCATAACTTGTATATAATTAGTAGCAATTAGGTTTATACCTTAAGTAAACTTAATTATTTTAAATTCATCAATCATACATTTACTAACCCTTTTCTAGCAATATATTCACACAACTTTTTCCCAATTCTCATTCATTTATACCTAATACACATTACTCATATCCTTTGGATCATATTTGCATTCACAAGAACACTTATTCCTTTAACAACTCAAAATTTCCAGATTTAAATACATTGATATCAAGACAGTCCATTCATTAAGTAATGACATCAATTAACAACTTAAACTTATCAAACCCTTAACCAATTAATCAAGCAACAATCTAAGTTCATTTCAAGCCTTAATCAAGTCCAAATAAACTAATGTAGAGTGACTTATCCTCATTTAGTTCAACAAATTCACAAAACTAAAATTATCATTTCAAAGCTTTAGCCACGATCGTGGGGGACCTTCCCACGATTGTGGGAAGAGTGCCCCGATGTGCACTATCCAATTTCCCTCAATTCTTCACGAATTTCATCTACTTAGGATCATCATTAACACTTCAAAATTTTCAGAATTCATACTCTCAAAAGCTACTTCAATTCATGTTAATATAGCTTCTGTTTTGGTTACATTAAAGCTCTCTAAATTCTATTCATTTATGTCACTAAAAATCATTCTTACACATACACTAACATCCCATTTTTTTGCATATTCAAAAGAAAACTCTTTCATATCAAATTCAAAATACCTTCATAACAGTTCATTAATTATAACTCAATTATACCTTAATTATACCTCAATTTATCATCAATTTTTAGCTCAAAATCATTCATTTAACAGTCATAAACTATTGGTTTTCATGCATGCTAAACAGAACATAAACTACCATTCATGTGTCTTTTTTCAAGTACATACTTCAATCAGTCCTACATGTAGTTCATCCCAATTCAATCATCATAAAATTTCTATTACAACATGGCACAAAGATCATAATTTCACTTACTTGTTTAGCTTAAATTTCACCTCAATTATCAAGCTAACCTAGCCTTCCATGCATGCAAACACAATTCCAAGAATAAGATGAGAGTATAATGATTTTAGTAACAAGAAGACAACAGAATATTGGAGTGGCAAAGTACAGAATTTAGGCAAAAACTCAAGATTGTGAGGTTGTGCATGTATGTCAGCAATGAGAAGGAAGAAGAAAATAACATGTAGCAAAAAAGAGAAAGAAGATATCCATCTATGTGTGTGGGTCGTAGGGTGCAGGTTTGTGGTGAGGGTTAAGACACTTGTCAATTAAAGGACCATGCTATATGTTACTAAATGTCACTTAAATACCTAGTCCACTTATCACTTAGTTTCTTAACCCATTTGTCACCCAATTGTCTAAGCCATTTGTTACTCAATTCCACTACCACGTGTCACTATTTCATAAGCCTAGTCAACCTAATTTCTCATATGTCAACTTGTCTTTCCATTTAACATTTTTCCTATACTAAATGTACATTTTAGTTCATCAATCTTCTAATTGTAACAATTAATTCCAAATTACTGATTGTAATCCTTAAACCAAAATTCAAGACATAAGCAATACACAATCAAATCATCATCATTTTAAACCTTTTATACCTTGAAATATGTCAATTGAGTGCATATACTATCTTTGCAATGTTTTCTAAATCAACATTCATGTGTGTATATGCTCACGTTATGTATGTGAATGAAATGCACCTTATAAATTCTATAATGATATGACTCAAAAGGCTAACATTCTAATCCTCAGTAAGTTTTGGAAACCCGCTATTACAGACCACGTGTCAAAAAGGGAGGGGAAATAGAGAATTGTGCATTAGTCGTTATAGTGACCATATCGAAGGCATTAAATATAATCATATTTGGATATTCTCTTTCTTGATTCTCGTTCTCTCTCTCTCTCTCTTCTTTTCCTTTTTTTTCCTTCATTTATGTTCTATTTACTTCCCTCAATTATGCTAATTCACCTTTACCAATACTTTGTTACATAATTATTCTATAATTGTTGGTTTTAAAACAGTTGAGTCTCAACGTTTTATTATGGTGACTAGAGGTACAAAGTTGTGTTGAATAGAAGAAGAAATAAAGAACTTCCTACAAGCTCAAATAAGAAATGATAGACCATTAATAGAAGTATAATATCAAAATGATAAGCACGAAAAGGATATTATTAATTTGACAACTATATTATAGCAATTGATGTAGAAGATATGGAAAGATAATTATATGAATAAGAAAGAAAAGGCTTCAAAATGGACTTAATGAGAGGGTGAGAAAAGTGGTTATAAATTTGGAGTCAAAACAAATTAAAGGATGATCATTAGTTAGCTTGATTCTATCTAAGGTTAGAGAAAACTTGGATGAAAATATGACCTTCAGTAAGATAGTGGATCAATTCATATAACTTGCTAAGAAATTTGATAGTGAGATAGGGTCTTTAAGATAAGTGTGACTTAAAATATGTCTATCTTTAAAAGTTTAAGATAGACTCATGATTTACACCCACAAACATGTTCCAAATTGTGTCAAAATCCATAGAGATATAATAGGATCTACAACTAGTAGGTACGTGTGCATATACAAGTAGTGTGGTGTTAAAGTTTTTACAATATAGCCTGACTCACAACTATGAGTTAGACTAAGCTAATTGAAATCTTAATTTTATTTAAAGTTAAAAACCCTAGTTTTATGTCATTTAAGGAATATTTCTTTTTAATTGATAATAATTACCTTTGAACATTAATATAATAGTGAGAGTTTTCTTTTACGTTCTTCAAAGAACTTTTCAAACTTATTAAGTTATTTGCTTGTGATGTTCAAATCATCTTATATTCTTGATTCTAATTCTCCATTATGACAAGTCAAGATTTTGTGATTCCATATAATTGTTAGGCCAAAGTTCTATCCTTAAATATAATTTTAACTTCTTTGGAGCTTGATTGCAAATCAAGTGTGTGAGATTTCAAGGTTTCATCCTTAGGGTTCATATCACATATTCATTGAGCTACCTCAATTTATCACTAGTTTATGCTTCCTATCCCCATATTAAATGAAAATGTGAAAAATACTAGTGTGCTTTCAATTGACATTAGCTACTGTAGTAGACAACATGCGTCTAAATACACCAAAACAATATCATCATAATCAAAACTTGTATTAAAATTATCTTCATCACTAGAATAATCTAATAGATTAACAATTTGATCTTCCTCAACCTCTAAAAAACTTGATTCAATTTCTAAAACTAGCTTCTATTAAGGACAGTTAGACGTAATATGACCCTTTCATTGACATTTATGACAAATAATGGAAGCACCACTCATTGTAAACTCAATGGAAAAATTAATATGTTTAGATATATTAATACTAAACTCCTTACCCATATCTTCAGATTTAGTGTTGTTATGTATAATTTTTAGTTTATTTTGCTAGCCTTTATATTCTGATTTTAGTTAAAAATTCCTACCTTTTAATCCAAATTTGAATGAAATTAGTTCTATAGGTTATTTGTTAATATTGTAGGAAAATAAAGAAATTGGAAAAAAGTCACCCATCACGCACATGACAGAAGTGTCACGCACATGACAGGAAGAGTCACTCGGGTGCATAGAGTTGTCACCACCACGCAAAACAATTCTAGCACTAAAAAAAATGTCACTCATGATTACAATAGATGAAAAAACCTAGACTCTCTCTATAAATTAGGAAGTTTATAAAAAGAAAAAAAAAGAGAAGTCAGCGGTTTGAGCAAGAATAGAAGATGACAGAGCAGTAGACATGAGCAAGAATAGAAGAGAGAAAAGCCAGAAAGCATGAACAAAAATTAATGGGCTAAAGAGCTAAGGAAGAAGGCGGGAGCTAAAGCTAAGGAGCGTGAGCAAGGCCAGTGGAGTAAAAGCAGGGGGTGATTACAATGGGCAGGAGATTCATTGCTAACTCTTCTTCCTTATCCTCCATTCTGTTTACTGAACTTATTTCTTTTGTTATCGTTATTTATTTCTCTATTTACCATCAAACATGAGATTGAAGTTAATGAATATGATGAACAATTTTTATTCCATTATGGGCTGATTGTTTATTCTTGAGAATTAATGGAACTAACTTAATCAATTATGCATGATTAAGTTACTATTTTATTGTCTTGTTATTTTCTATGATTTTTGAACTTATTGGAGGTAATAGTTTGGACAACTTTTGCATCATTTTGCTATTAAATGAAGAATCGAGAGAAGAAGCTTAATATTAGAACAAGAAATTATAGATTTTTAAGTTATGAATTAAAAATATATTAACTTAAGTGGGTAGTACTTATCAATTGGGTTTAAATAATTGATTTGGATAATAGACTTGTCGAATACGAAAGTTAGATCTAGTTTATTATTTGATTTGATTTTAGAACCTAATTATTAATTTTAGTAAGACAATTATTCAATCAATTTGCCTTATTTATGCATAGGAGATTAAATTAGTAAAATTAATTTCTCAAGAGCTCACTACATTGATTAATCAAATCATTCTTTGCTTCCAGTTAAATTATTTTACTTTTTAGTTTATTTTGTTTTATTTTCTTTAAATCCTTTCCTCACAAATTGGGTTAGAGTGTTCAGGATTGCATTTGTTTTTTATTCAAAGTTAATTCGAGTGGACCAATTTCATCTCCTTGAGAGATGACCCTGGGTATTTAACTCCAATTACCTTATATACTTGTGAGTGGGATAGCCCAGGTTTTTAGTACTTATTTTGGCATAACAAGTGTTTGACGTCATTGCCAAGTATATGTTTAGTGTTTAAACTTAAATTAATTTTGATCATTTTGTCTTTTCATGTGTATGTTTTTGTCATGTTATTTCATTGATTTGTTTTATTATTTTTGTTATTAATTCATTTATGTCCTTATTTTGTTTCTACTAGGAAGGAGGTCCCTAGAGGTCCCTAGAAAGTGAACTTGTTCTCTTTGTTGATAACATGCATCGAATAAGAAGACCTCAAGGGGATTTTGAAGATAATATAGAGGAACCCAAGCCTAAAGTTCAAGTTAATAACCAAAAGATGGGTGAAAGACAGTTAGTAATGAAGGAGTACGCCTGACCATTTATTGGTACGACCACTTCGTGCATACATTTGGAAGAGGTAGCCAAAAACTATAAATTGAAGAGCATTAACTACAACATGTTACCATCATTCCATGGAGTTCCAAATGAAGATCTTTTAAACTTCATTCGAGAATTTTATACCACTCTCCAGACATTTCCTTTGGATGGCTTAAACGAAGATCAACTCAGAATGAGATGCTTCCCATACATATTGAAAGATCGAGTAAAGATATGGTTGATGACCCTTCCATTTGATTTAATGATTACATGGGAGGAGGTGTACAACAAATTCATGGGAAATTTCTATTCCTATCAAAAGATCTCTAAGTTGTAGATGAGAATAGCTACCTTCACTCAGATGGACGGAGAGCCATTCCCTGAGGCATGGGAACGTTTCAAACTCTTGCTAATATAATTTCCACACCATCATTTTCCATTTCATATGCAAAACCAATTATTTTATGATGGATTGATATAACAGTGTCAGTACACAGTGGATAATGTAACAGGAGGAGTTATGGGAGAGAAGATTGTTGAAGAGACATACCAAATCTTTGAAATGATGGGAGCCAATTATCAATAAAAGAGCATTAGGGGGAGAAGAGCTGAAGTTCATGAAGTGTACTCGAACTAAGAAATGGCCATGTAATTGGCTAAGTTAACAAAGCATGTAAAAATGTTAATTATGAGACCATCCCAAGACGCTCCAAATTAAGAGGTATGTGGTATATATGGAACTTATGGTCATGGAGCTAATGCTTTTCTATATTCTTTTAAATCTTTGTAGGTTAGGAAGAACAAGCGAACAAGCGAACTCACTTAATGATTTTCAACTGAGGGTGTGAAATGATATGTATTCAAACACCTACAACACTGGTTGGAGAAACTACCTCAACTTTGCTTAGAAGACCAACAACCCACTAGTGCAACCCCAACCACAATATTAGAATTTTCAAAGGCAAAACCAATTTCAAGGGCAATCCTCAAATCAGAAATTACCAAGGATGCCTTATTTGGAGGAAAGTCTGAATGCATTTATTTCGACAACATAAAATCAAGAAACAAACAATAAGAGATTCGACTCCTTGGAAGCTTCTGTAAAGAGGGTTGAGACTTAAGTTGTAACATCCCATTCTCATATTAAGAGTTAGGACCTGAAATTTCAGTACATATGAGCTCAAAGAGAGATTAAGGAAATGCATTTTCTTGCTCATGCATAATGT
>JANIIA010476403.1:0-16890 GCA_027478495.1 Erythroxylum alaternifolium | reverse complement strand
TTGTCAGGTAGATCTGCTGAAGCCTTTTCAAGATCTGGGTTTTTCGTTACTTTTTATAATTTGGGTGTTTTGCTTCGCATTTTTCTTTTCTTTTGTGTGGTTTTCGCGTATTGTATACTCATGGTGGGTTTTGGTGGAAAGATAACAGAGTAAGTGAGACATGGCCGGAAAAGGAGGAAAGGGTCTGTTGGCAGCCAAAACCACCGCAGCTAATAAGGACAAAGACAAGGACAAGGACAAGAAGAGGCCTGTCTCTCGCTCTTCTCGTGCTGGTATTCAGGTCAACCACTTGTTGTCTCTTCGCTCCTTGTTTTTTTTTTGAACAGCCATGGGGAAATTTTTGAGCTTGGGGTCTGTGATTGGTAAGGGAGGTTTCTGGGAATTGTCGCATCTATATTATTGGAATGCTTTTTTTTTTTAATAAAGATTTTTGCTTATAAACTGTGCAAGTTGCATGCTTATCCATCTGGGAAATGGACAACTATGAGGATGAAAAAGTCTCGTGGAAGCTTAGAAAACAGAATTTGAACACATGATGCTCTAAATTTGAAGAGTTCCATTAGTCGTAATAGAGTCAGTAGGTCCACAGCACCCGGCTATTGAACAGTAGTCTATCTTTTTGGCATGTCTGGGTCCTTTCATTTTTGTATAAACTGTGGTGAATTGTTAATGATTCAGTTTCCTGTTGGTCGTATTCATCGTCACTTGAAGCAAAGGATAAACGCCAACGGGCGAGTTGGGGCGACTGCTGCTGTTTACTTGGCTTCAATTCTGGAGTATCTAACTGCTGAAGTTCTCGAGCTTGCTGGCAATGCAAGCAAGGATCTGAAAGTGAAGAGAATCACACCCAGGCATCTGCAGTTGGCCATTAGAGGTGACGAAGAGCTTGACACGCTGATCAAGGGCACTATTGCTGGTGGTGGTGTTATCCCTCACATTCACAAGTCCCTTATCAACAAAACCACCAAGGACTAATTTGTTATAATCTCAACCGTTATGTGACTTGTGTATGATTGTATTTTAGTTAGGATAATGTAGGAACTCTGTTGATCACATGTTTGTTAACCTATACTGTTGGAATTCTAGGTTGATTCTCTAGGACAGGTATCTGTGTTTACATTTAGAATGCATTTCGTTTGTATTGCTGTGTCCTTTGACTGATCCTGAAATTATAGTTTCTTGCTCTTAGTCTATGGTACTACTAATTCTCATTTGATAACCTAGTTTTCTTTTATGCTTTAGTATTTTATTCATTTTTAAGCTATCATAATCTTTACAAAAAAGTTCAAATCAGGACATGATCTAATTAAAGAGTGGTCAAGGAGTAAAAAAACATTGTTAGATTTGTTGACATTTGGCAAGTCAAAAAGTCCCTTCAAGTCAAAAAATATGATTAATATAAACCTTTATGACAAAAATAGTTTTTATGTAGATCAAAATGGAATTATTATTTAATGCCTTAATTATACATGGGATTTTATATATTATGATTGTTAATATTTTGAAAATTAAATTGTAAATTGTGTAATGTTATTAATATTGCATCTGTAACGATATTTGATTTAGTTATAGTATGATATTATATTGGTATTAGTATTGGTATTGGCTAATATTGGGCATCGTTTTGAGTACTTCTTTAAATTTATAAAATATTTCTTAAATTTTTTAAATTATAAAATAGTTCTTTAATGTATTGTCTTGTATAATTTATAATTTTACATTAATCTTGTCCAATGTTATGAATGTTGTTGGATTCTGATATAGTACTGTATCAATATCAGTTAATATCGGGTATCATTTTAGACAATTTTTTAAATTTATAAAATAATTCTTTAATTTTTAAAAATTGCAAAATAGTTCATTAATATACTGTACTGTATACTTTATAATTTTACATAAACTCTATTTTCAAAAATCATAATAATAAAAATTTAAAATAACAACAATTTATTCATTTTTATTAACAATAATTTTTAGATATTTCAAATGTAAATAATAATCACAATTAATATAAAAAAATCATCATATAAATATAAAATTAAAAAAATATAAGTATTTAAAATACTACAATTTCATCATATAATAAATAATAATTACATCAAAATATCAAACAAAAAGAATAGTAAATATCATTCACTCTCTAACTATTACAAATTATAACAAGAGTTCGTGATGAGAAAAGAATTAAGTAGAAGTGAAATCTGAAATAAAAATATTTACAATTATATTTTGTATATAGAATTTAACATATACATCAATTTCATTCAATCGTATACGGGAGGATATTCATTATAACTGCATTGACCTCAATTATCATTTGGTATAAAATTCTTATCATCATCATTCAAATTCAATGCACCAAATGACATTGAGAGAAAATGTCATTTAGTAACATTAATTAAACGTTACTAAAATGTTAATTTAACGTAACTCTAAAATTCAATTTAAATTAATTAAACTTTATTTAAATTAATAATTTAAAATAATTATAATAAATTATTAGCTTGAACTCAGTTTAATTTGTTCAATGCAAATTTAAGAAATAAGTTAAATCACCATATAAGCAACATTTAATTAGTTGGTGTTATATTCATGCTATATGTATTTAATTGTTAATTTTTAACCAAATTAATATTTTTTAAAAAATTAAAAATAAAAAGAAATTTAAAAAACTTTTAAAATTAAAAATATTCTAATATTAATGTCTTTTAACCTTAATTGAAGTATGAAATTTTTTAGCCTCGAAATCATTAATACTTTGCTCCGAACCTTACACTTTGCACTCAAAAAGTGAAATCGCCCACCCCAGGTGCCCCCACACCCTGGCCCGACAGAGTGGTGGAGGGGTAAATTACGGTTTAATCTCACTCAGTTCTTCATAGAGGGGGTCCCGTGCCTAGTGTGCACAAGGAGTCACCACATTGGATGAAACTCCCACATTGCCGCTGTCGGGACTCAAACCTAAGACCTGGCACTCAACAACCTCCCTGAAGACCAGTTGAGCTACCTATGCGGGCTACTTTGCGTCGAACCTATCACTAGATTATGTTGTACATACACTTCAATAGTTTAATCACTCTCTTTAGTATCTTCTCTCCACTTATTCTTCTTCTCTTAGCATTTATCACCATTGAAGACCAACGTCTTTATTATCCTCAACTACCATACATACACAATCACCTTTCCTGTTTGCACTCTTTTTCTCTGTACAAACACCATACGTGAGTAGCTCAAAACTCATTAGTTCTAAGTTATATTCTCACTTACAGTGTAACAAGGCAAGCCCTCGAGCTCTTAAGTTGGTTTTCATGGTGATGGAGAGTGTGTGGGAGGGAGAAACACAAAAAATGAAAGAGAGGAAGTAGATGAAATGCTTGCTCTTTGGTATTAAATGCTTGCTCATCTTCTTTGAAAATAACTATTCCTCTGAGCTTTCTTTTATTTTTCTTTTAGCTTCTTTGTTCAGTCCCATCTCTTCTTCTTTTTCTTCGATTTTCGCTACCTAGGTTAGGGGGAGGGGGGGTTTGAAATATTTTTAAAAATTTTCATTTTTGCTAAAAAGTCCTTGAAAATTTTAAAAATTACGGTACTGGCCGATATATGGCCGGTATTTTGAATACCAATCGGTATCACGTGAAAACTTAGGCACCAGTCGGTATCGATAGCCAATACCATTAACCTTGATACCGATTGGTAAAATGTATCATGTAACATGCATGTTCAATGCAATATGCCCGGGTATACTTCTATAATAAACCGATGCAAAGATTAATTGTACTCCAAATGTGTCAAAATTCATACACTCATTAACTATTCCAGTTTTTTCTCAAAACCCACTTTCGGGTCAACCTTGCATGATTATTATGACAAGGAAGATTGAGTTTTTAGACAACACTTCCTTCTAAACAATTGTTTCCCTGTGCCTTAAGTTTCTAATGTATTTGGTTCATTATTCTACGAGTTATGCTCAAAATACTGTAGACTGAGTACATTTGAAATTTTGGCTAGTGCAGAATCATGCTTTCAAGTGGTACAGCTCATATCTCTCAATTAAAATATTCAAAAATTACAAACTTTATACCAATTGAAAGCTAAGAGAATATTCTACAATGTTTATGAAGACACGTTTGTCTGATTTGGCCTAAATCAATACATTTTATTCGATAACAACAGGATATATATGATTTCTATTTCGGGTAGTGTTACAGCCTAAGTCAAGACTCTATTTCAATCCAGATTTTGAAATTCTTAGAGATAGAATTAAAATTTGACTTCTTCAAGAAAGTTGTATAAATATGTCTCTCGTTTAATATGAATCAAGAATCAACTGATTTAGAAATCTACAGATAAAGATATAAGCAAAATACCAATGTATGTTTAATGAAAATATTCCAGTTCATAATATTCCAGCACACTCACCATTTCGTCCTAAACTTATCACTCAATTCTTTATCACAACATGATATAAACACTAATCATCTGCTTACATTTTTAACTGTAATTCTAGCTCAAAAGATCAAGCCAATCCAGTACTCCAAGCAAGCAGAAACATCACATATTCAAGGTAAAATTTAGATGGATTTCGGCTAGGTTTAGTGAGGCAATTTCAAGCTAATCTTTTACGTAACTTTGTAAAGCCAAAACATGAATTATTTGTGCAACAATTAGGCATAACCATAAGAAAGTTCAGGGGGTGAAAGAAGAGAGTTTCGGTGATGTGAGTGAGAGAAGAAAGTATAAGAAATGAGTTGAACCAAGTTTACTCCTGTTGAATGTTACACCTAAGGTGTTATGTGTCATCTAATGAAATGGCCACATGTTTAAAGGCATGTTCATCCCTTATCAAGTATAGCTGCTGCCATATGTTACCATTAAAGCTAGGTTACATGTCATTTAAGTACAGCATTCATTTGTCCATTAATCAATGTCATTTGTCATCAAATTACTAGCCCATTTATCCCATAATAATCAATGTCAAATGTCACTCAATTATAGGCTTAATTATTCTAATTTTCATGTATCAATTTATCTTATCACTTGATATTTTTCATAGACCAAATATACATTATAATCCCTCAATTTTCTAATTATATCAGTTAATTCCAAATTTACTACTTGTAATCAATAGCACTAAAATTTAAGGCATAAACTTGTTACAATTCACATAACGAACATTTTAAACTTTTCATACCCCAGAAAATGTCAGTGAATGTATGTACAATTATTTCATGAATATCAACACAATTCACATATTTAAATGTGTCATATGATGCATAATATGCACTTCTAATTTCTCATTATACTCTCATTTACATTATTTTGGGGTCCTAGCCCCTAACATGGATTATTGGGACGTTACAAACCTGAAATTGTCAACGTTGCAATTTTAGTGAATTTTGCAAACTCAACAGAGTAATCATCCTCAATGGTTCACTTTTTTCATACAACACACAATAAATCATGTTATCATAAAATTCCAATCAACTTGATTTTTTCCAAGTAATAACACATAACATCTGATCACATTTGTCATATTTCAAAAAAAAATTCAAACATTTCATCATTTCAGTACAATTTTGTAGAACATACACATTGACAATTTATCAAATATTTCATACACAAAGTTCTCAAAACATTACAATCATTCAATTTATTTAGATTATATATGTATGCAATGTTATAAGACTCGATTTCATTTATTTCATTGTTGTGACTATGTGCTTTTTTTATTATACCATATCCGTTATAGATACCGGGCTCTTTCATATTGTCCCTTATCCATTGAGGATACAGGGCTCTTTGTACACATTGAGCCTTAGGCTTTAATCACGAATGTCTAAGATTTAAGCTCTTTTTTATTGGCAACATCAGTCACAACTGCCTTTATATTTCATTCATTAGAATGAAATGCATTCTTCAATTTCAGTCTTCACATTTGATCAATTACATTTGCATTCATGTTCTTGTTCACAATAATAATTGGACTAGGTCCGGCATGAACATTCAAGTTGAGAATCATGTAGTCAATCTCATTCTTATACAATTAGCACTTTCAATGTTTAATCATGCATCAAAACTCCTCAGACATTTCATGTACGGAATTCAGTACACATTCATCAATATCAAATTCAATTCAGCAATAAACAAAATAAGTCAAGGTGAGACCATCTTAGGTTAGTCACAATTGTTCCATTTTTGCTTACTGTCTTGAAGTTCCGGTAATATCAAGAAGCAGTCGCTCTACTTGCTCTTCTATATACAATCAAAGACAATTTTATATTACCACATTGTTCATGTAATTGAATATGCATTTTTATAAATTTATCATGTAACATGCATGTTCAATGACATATGCCTGGGTATACTTCTGTAATAAACCGATACAAAAATCAATTGTACTCCAAATGTGTTAAAATTCATACACTCATTAACTATTCCAGTTTTTTTCTCAAAACTCACTTTCGGGTCAACCTTGCATGATCATTATGACAAGGAAGATGGAGTTTTTAGACAAAACTTACTTCTAAAACATTGTTCCCCTATGCCTTAAGTTTCTAATGACTCCAAGATCATGCAATTTGGTTCATTAGTCTATGAGTTATGCTCAAAAAACTGTAGACTAAGTACATTTGAAATTTTGGCTAGTGCAGGATCATGCTTTCAAGTGGTACAGCTCATATCTTTCAATTCAAATATTCAAAAACTACAAACTTTATACCAATTGAAAACTAAGAGAATATGATACAACTTTTGTGAAGACACTTTTGTTTGATTTTTCCTACATCAATACAGTTTATTTGATAATAACAGGACATGATTTCTGTCTTGGGTAGTGATATAACCTAAGCCAAGACTCAATTTCAAGCCAGATTTTGAAATTCTTAGAGACAGAATTAAAATTTTATTTCTTCAATAAAGTTGTATAAATATGTTTCTAGTTTAATCTTAATCAAGAATCAACTAATTTGGAAATCTACAGATAAAGATATAAGCAAAATACGGAAGCATGTTCAATGAAAATATTCTAGTTCATAATATTCCAGCACACTTACCATTTCATCCTAAACTTATCACTCAATTTTCTATCACAACATGATGTAAACACTAATCATTTACTTACATGTTTAACTCCAATTTCAACTCAAAAGATCAAGCCAATCCAGTACTCCAAGCAAGCAGAAACATCATATATTCAAGGTAAAATTTAGATGGATTTCTGCTAGGCTTAGTGAGGCAATTTCAAGCTGATCTTTTACTTAACTTTATGAGGCCAAAACATAGATTATTTGTGCAACAATTAGGCATAACCATAAGAAAGTTCGGGGGGTGAAAGAACAGAGTTTCGGTGATGTGAGTGAGAGAAGAATGAACAAGAAACGAGCTAAACCAAGTTTGCTCCTGCTGAACGTTACACCTAAGATGTTAGGTGTCATCTAATGAAATGGCCACATGTCTAAAGGCATGTTCAACACTTATCAAGTATAGGTGCTACCATATGTTACCATTAAAGCTAGGTCACATGTCATTTAAGTACAGCAGCCATTTGTCCATTAATCAATGTCATTTGTCATCAACTTACTAGTCCATTTGTCTCACAATAATCAATGTCAAATGTCACTCAATTATAGGATTAATCATTCTAATTTTCATGTATCAATTTATCATATCACTTGGCATTTTTCCTGGACCAAATATACATTATAATCCCTTAATTTTTCAGTTATATAAATTAATTCCAAATTTACTACTTGCAATCAATTGTACTAAAATTCAAGAGATAAACTTGTTACAATTCACATAATGAATATTTTAAACTTTTCATAGCCCGAAAAATGTCAATAAATGTATGTACAATTATTTCATGAATATCAACACAATTCACATATTTAAATGTGTCATATGATGCATGAAATGCACTTCTAATTTCTTAGTATACTCTCATTTACACTATTTTGGGGTCCTAGCCCTAACATGGGTTATTAAGACGTTACAATTCTCCTCTCCTTAAGAAATTTCGTCCTCGAAATTTGTAATTAATTGATGAAACAGGTGGGAATATTGCTTTTTCATATGCTCCTTTGTTTTCCAAGTTGCTTCCTCACTCTAATGATTTCTCCACAAGACTTTCACCAATGAAATTACTCGGTTTCTCAGCAGCTAGTTTATGCCTTGAATTTTAGTACGATTGACTTCAAGATAGACTTGCATTCGAACAATATATGATTGAAAATTTGCTCTATTAAACACTAGTGAAGCAAGAGCAGTGAAAGATGATTCCAAATCCAATTTTAGGAATTTATGTAAACTAACTCAACAGCTAACCCATAATAGCAAATACATATCCATATCAGCAGCTCCAAAATCACTTGTTCAATAAAAGAGTACATAGAATGGCTTCAAAAAGCAGTTGGTAGGTGAAATGTTGCGCTATTATGCATATGGAAGTATGTATATTCACCAATCTAGTGTATGAGTACTGAACCTGTATTGAGCACAATAAACTAGTGATGAAGACAAATTGTGCTTATCTTTGAACAATGAGGCTGTTAGGATATATATTATATATCTAAATAATTAATTTTGGCATTATTTATTAATTGGACATATAAGATATTAATTGGGTCATGACTTAGATTCAAAAGTTATATGAATAATCTTCTAGTTGAAAAAGAATCATATCTTGGATTGAAGTCTATTATCATGTTGGTAATTGAATTATGTTTTGCATGGATTATGTGGATTTCGGATAGAGAAGAAAATAAAGGGATGTGGTTGTTGTGTGTTTGAAGTACATGTCTCTATCTACAGCTGAAAAAAATCTCATAGAAGAAGTGTATCTTGTGTGGGAGTCTTGAAATAAAAACATGTGCAGTGGGTGTTGCGTTAATTGAAAACAAAGTGGGTTAAGTAAATCCTGTGTGGATGTATTATTAGGTGTGCACGTTTCCCATCAATAGTGGAAGTGATTTTCTAATGTGAAAATTAGAAGTGCATCTTGCGTTGGTGAAAAAAAGAAACCCACAGAAATTGATGGTTGAGTATGTGTGTGTGCGTGGCATAGAAGGTGAAGAGCATTAATTGGTTTAAAGCTCCAGTATGTGTACAGTGTTAATAAATCTATCAAAGAAGTGAGTGTACAAAAACAAAGTTGGCTTACATGTGCGGCAATGCTGTTGATGTGAGTGAGCGTTGGTGTGTTTTATTTTGGCAGACAGCTGAATAACGTGGGTTGATTAATATATGCTACGGTGAAGAGAGCCACGGTGTAGTTATTAATTGAAGCAATTGAAGCTGGGATGGATCGTTTTAATTGAAGAATTATTTGGAGGGGCTAAAATTATAGGGAAGTTGTTTTTTTTCTATCTCAAGTGTATTTAGTTTTTGTTCTTTATTACTTTAACCACTTGAGTTATTTGTTCATTGTTCTTTAGTTAAAAGATTGATTGAGAAAATTCTCCGTCAAGGTTAGTACGAGGCGGTCGTACTATTGGGTGTGAAATTCTTTCACGAGAAGTGAGGTTGAGGGATAGTGTAAAGGGTTGAATGGTGTCGGCTCAGTAAAGCCTTGGGTAAATCTATTATACTTCGGTGAAAGAAATTAATCTGGGTGAGGGCCCTGTAGACCTAGGCAAAGAGTGTCGAACTACGTTAACAAATCTTGGTGTTGATCTATTTTTGGTTCTTTTAATTTTTCTGATTTTATTTGTTTGCTAGGAACAAATTGGAAAGTTTGCAAAACGACTACCCCCTTCGGTTTTTCAATTGGTATCAGAGCAAGGTCATCGATTCAGAATGTGGTAACAAGTTGGTGCAGTTCCTAGTTTCGCAAACATGACAAATTTTGAGATGAATCTCTTAAGGGGCAAGCAAGAAAGAAGCAAAGGATTGTTGTTACAGGTTGAGCCTGGTAAAGATGTGAATGATGTAGAAGAGGAATCTGATGAAAAAGAAGACTTGGTACTACTCACACAGAACTTTGATAAATGGCTGAAAAGAATGAAGAATGACAAACCTAGCCTTAGACAATATGGTGGAAGTTCATCAGGTAACGATTTAAGACAACAAGCCAAAACACAAAAGGGTGAACAGAAAGTAAGAAGAATCTAATGTCACGAATGTCAAGGTTTTGGACACATTCAAACCGAATGTGCTAATACTTTCAAGAAGAAAAAAGAAAAATCCTTCACGAGCACCTGGGGTACTAATACTTTGAAGAAGAAATCGCTAATGGCTTAGCGTCGGTTGCCCCGTACAGCAAAAGTTCAGTTACTTGCTTAACAGTAACTGAGAAGGAAGTAACTGAAGTCGAAAAAGGGAGAAAATTGGAACATTTCGAAAACAATTCAGCTTAAGATCCAATATCAGATTATAAAAGTGATGAAAGTGGCCTAGATGATGGAAAAGAGAATATTTACGAGGCTCACAAAGCTATGTGTAAAAAATGGGTGAATATGTGTAAAAAAAGCGAAAGATTGGAAGAAGAAAATCTCTCCATGAAGAACACTATCTAAGGGCTAGAAAAGAATTTGAAGTTGGCATTAGATGAGCTTGGTGAAGTTAGAATGAAATTAGTAAGTACCGAAAAGGGATTGAGAATGTTAAATGGAGGTACCGAAAAGCTAAAAAAGTTGTTAGAAATTGGTAAAGTTAAAGGAGATCTTTAAGGCATTGGCTATAAGGGTGAGTGCTCTAAAGTGAATGAGAAGAAAGATGACATATCCAAATCTATCTAAGAAAAAGAAACATCAAGAATCTAAGATTTATACCCACATGTCAATTTTGTGGAGTCATTGGACATATAAGGCCAAGATGTTATCAGTTACTACAAATGATGTTTCAAAGTAGTCAAAACCGAAAATCTAGACACTCTTTATTAAATTTCCAGTAGCATCCTATGGTATCGAAGCAAGCTTGGATTATAAAGGGTCACGTACAAGCACAAAAATGTAGTGAAGGAAAAACAAGAAAATGCCTAGATTTACAGTTACTTACTGCTGAGGAAGTAACTGCAGAAACTGATTTACAGTTAGTTACTGCTGATTAAGTAACTGCACGAATTGAACAACTTTCAATTACTTCGGATGATGAACTAACCAAAACAATAGAAGCTGATTTGAATTGAGGTTCTTCAACTCGAATCCGAAGAAATCATCCAGCAGAAAATGTTATTGGAGATGTGAGCGAAAGAAGAAAAACAAAAGAAAGAAAAATGGTTGATTATCAAGAACCTACAGGCTACTTGTGTTATACATCTTCATTCAAGCCAAGGAAAAATACCAAGTTTGAGATTCTTCGAGGGGCACAGGGACAGTGTGCTTTACATTTTTAAAGTTTTTTGTGTTAATAAAAAACGATAAAGAAAAGAAAAGAAAAGATTTTTTTAGTTCTTTAGTTTTAGGTTGCTATTGTCATCTCATCTTTTTAGTAGTTTGCATTGTGACTTCTTTTCGGCTCTACCGAAGACTCTTCAGCTCTCGCATCAGTACAGATCTCTCTCTCTTTTGGGCATATCTCTCAATGTTTTGAATGGTGGTAAATTGTCATATTGGTGTGCTTATGTTTCTTCCACTGTATCTATGGTTGATTATTATGATTATACATTTTGATACTATTTGTCTTAAGGGGAAGATATCATATTGGTTATGATGAATGTTACATTAAGGGGAGATGTCAAGGTATATGTGTGACTATTCGTCTTACTTTTTGGCATCTTTTTGTCTCAAGGGAGAGAAATTTGGATGATTAGTGTTCTTTGAAACTTGATGTTTGATTAAGAGGAAGCATTGTGAATTATATGCCTAATTATAATTATTTATGTGGAGTTTCATATTTGTGACAAACAATGCCAAAAAGGGAGAGATTGTTAGGATATATTGTATATATCTTTTATTTAGTTTTGAGATTTTAATTGGACATATAAGATATAACTTATGGAGGCTATCATCTTGGTAATATTGGAATTATCTTACGACTGGATATGTTGAAAATTACTGCTGGATTTGTGGATTTGGTGGACTGATCAAATTAAAATGATAAGGTTGTTGTATGTTTGAATTAAAGTGGAATTCTTATTATATGAGGGATTTGTGCATATCTTCAATCTACTATAGAAGTTAATCTTTTTGGTGTATATGCGGTATTGAGTTAATGTTGGAGTGATATAAGTGAGTTGATGATGAGGTATTAGTGTTGCACACGTTTCTTTGAATTAAAAAATTTGAAGTTAAGATTATATAGTTGCTGGGACATAAGGTATAGAGTTTATGTGAGAAAGTGCAACGTTGGAGTGGGTATGTATTAATTGTCCATTGGTGAGCATTAATTGTCCATTGGGAAACGCAGTATGTAAGGTTGCGGCAACCGAAGACCATTGTGCATATGTGTGATAATTGATTAAAAAAAGGTTCAGTGCTTTTAATTGATATAGTGCATAACGTTGCTTGAATTTTATATAAAAGGAGATGTGGGTGTTTATGTGTCTATGAATAAAATATACTGCTTGCGGCACAAATGTGAAGATCTGTTGAATAACGTCTTGTGTGAGAGCTACGGTGAGGTAGCTTGCTTGAGTTTTTGTTTGGAGATAAACAGCAGTGCAGTGGATGTGCGTTAATCGCCTATTTTGGAAAACACACTATGTTAATTGATCTTTCTTCTATTATCGTCATCATTGCTAGTGAGAGGCAGTGCCGTTGTTCCTATCTTAGATAGGACCTACCAGAATTCGATATAGTGTTGATCTCCAACCTGATTTTATGTTGATAATTAATCCATCTTATTGCTGCGCTTTCTATTGATTGGGTGACTTATAACTTCATGTTGGTGTTTATCTGAATAAGTTCATTGTTGTTGCAACGACTTCTAAATTTATTTCAGTGAAACAGAACTCATCAGGAAATTGTTATTTTCTATCTCAAGTATATTTAGTTTTTATTCTTTATTATTTTAATCAATTGAGTTATTTGTTCATTGTTCTTTTGTTAAAAGATTGTTTTAGAAAATCCTCTGTCGTGGTTAGTACGAAACGGTCGTACTAATAGATATGAAATTCTTTCACGGGAAATGAGACTGAGTGATAGTTTCAAGGGTTGAGTAATATCAGCTTAGTAAAGCCTTGAATAATTCTATTGTACTTCGATAAAAGTGATTAAATTAGGTGAAAGCCCCGTAAATATAAGCAAGAAGTGTCGAACTGCGTTAAAAAAATTTTGGTGTTCTTGTTATTTTGCTTTGCTTGACTTTATTTTTGTTCGTGCCAAAAGAGTTTGCAAAAAGTTTGTGAAATAATTAACCCCCTTCGATTTTTCAATTATGAATTGAAAAATAGTATACAATGCCCTGTAGATAATAAGAACAATATTTTGGGGGAAGACCTTTATGAAACCCCATAAGCTAAAGTGACCACGATACTCGCGATAAGTCATTCCTCCATTGCCAACTTCCAATATATCAGGATCTGCCCAAGATCAAAAGCATGATTGTTGCAGATGAATCACTAGGGATACCATAAAAGAGATTTTAAACAATTATAATCACAGAGATCATAATTTTACCATTCCATCCACCTGGTCCTGCGTAAGCTGCCCATTTGTCGTTCAAATCGGCAATTGGGGTCATGCTTCAAAACAAAATGATAGAAGCCAAGACATCATGTTAGCAACCAATCCTTCAATCTTCTAAGAGCTACCAGTCTTAGTAAATCAGAATATTGGATAGGAAAATTTTTTTTATAAAAGATGCTTCACATTTAATCATCACTCTGGAAAGCAATGAAACCTTGCAGTTGCAGATGTTAAACCAACTGTCTAATAATCAAGTTCAACACAGAATACATGACACTACTCTGCTATAGGAGAAATGAGATACATAGCAACGATAGATACATAGGGGCCTAAAATGGTTTTTAGCTGAAATTTGGCTCCTAAACGTCTTCAACGATGATGTTCGATGATGTTCCTTGACTGGAATGCAAAATAGCTGTATGTCTGCAAACTTTGGAAATTACTAAAAAAGCTACTTGGAGACTTCATGTGAAGAAAACTTGTTAATATTTTTGTGTTTCTAATGATTATCAGAAACAGAAGTCCAGATGTTAGACCTTGCCCATGTATCATTTATGTCATTTGATGTACACCAACTATTTCCAACATTTCTTCCCCATGTGGGGACATCATCAATACCCCTGTCAAAATAAAGATGAAGTGAAATTAATTCACAAGGAAACAACAGCCTGTTGTTGATACAAGCCAAGGATTAACTGGATTATCAGTCACAAAGTGATTAGAAAATAGCGCGTCCACTAGCATTTAGAGCATCACGCATTGGAGGGTATCTGGAAAGTATCAAATGACGTGAAGTTAACTTCGAGTTAATAAAAATAGTTATCTTGACAGCTTAATGAGGCTGAGCAAAAACCTTTCTATTGGTTTGAGGTTGTAACAGTCGTCATACTTCAAATAGTCAACACACTGTTAGCACAAAATCAACAATTGAATTTAAGGAAACTTTGGGGTATAGCAAGGAGCACTCGTATCATGAATTCTTACTTGAGATAAACAAGAATAGCTACCCGCATAAAAAAATGGAGATAAGGAATATGTTCATTTAGTCATTTGGGTTTTTTTTTTTTCTTTGAAGTTTTTCATGACCTTAAAAAACTACGATCATATAGCTATAGAGACATGCAACTCAAGAACAGGGTTCTATTAATCCAGTCTTCTAACGTCCCCATAGAAATTATCTATCTTGTCTTCAAATCATAGATTTGATTCTTCTAATACAAAAATGATACAAATTGACATTACTCTCCATTATGCAAAGCATCACACATAAATAGGCAACATTAAGTAGCTATTTCATCAAGGTTCAGCAGAAGATTTAATATTCAAACCCATGAAGCAAATCAGTCTGCATCGTCTTTTTCATGAAAAAGTGATCCAGGTCGAACTTGACAAGTGAAAACCCTGCATAAATGCAAGCAAATTTCATAGAATAAGAGGAGACCTATATGATGACAGCACAATTAAGAAACTTTCGTAGATGATATAAGTGTTGGAAACTTCTTCATACCCTGCATCAGAATAAATACCAAGCTTGAGGCCCTTCCCATGTACATAATCAGCAAGAGCTTTGATTCCAGACGGAAATGTTTTTGGGTCAGGGCAAGTTGACCTGTAAAATCATAGAAGACGGCAGGAATATATTTGCAACTATCAGCAAATTCCCAAATTCACCAGTTCTGTGATACTAACAACGAGTATTAGAGTGGTAATGGAGCCTGTTTATGAGTGTTTTTTTGTGTTTTTTTCCTTTTATAGTTGACTGGAATTGCAGAGCATCAGCATGGCTATAAGTAAAAATGAAAAGAAACAAAAAGAAATAGTTTAGTTTACCTTTGAGTATCGTTTTAGAGTGGACAACAATCATCTGCATTTTGATGAAACAGATTTTTTAGTTATAAACAGCAACATCGTACAAACTTGAGGTATATACTCAAAAGCTCTCATGACGAACACCTATATTGACATACTCGTAACCCAGATCGGACAAGCCAGTTGAAACAAGCGCATCAGCTTTCAAAACAATGTTGATAATTAGCACTCTAAATGGACTTTATGTTTACGGACAAACAGATCATTGTCCTCTGGATAATCCACACCGAGCTCCAAACCACAGGGAGCCAAATTCACTGGCAAGTTATATTGTGCGGTTCATCAACTACGCAGAAAATAGAGAAACTTGTATAACAATAAATGTTTTCCCAAAATAAACAGAAAATAAGTAGAAATAATTTCCTTTTCCGACTATACACTTCGCAAGCTTGATCCCAATTATGAGCCAGTAAACCAACTTTGCCTATTAATGCAAAGGTCTTTCAGGACATAAAAGAATTCTAAAAAACACCCCGAAGTTGATCTTCTTAAAAAAGGAATATCATTGATTTTGATGCAACCACAAATGAGGACAAGACATGCAAAAGACGGGAACTTGAAACCGACAAACCTGTTTCTTTGATTACAGTCTCATTGATATTGCACGCGAAGAAGTTCCAGCTACTCCATCTGCAATATATCAGTTAACTATGATTGCTGTTCTTTCCAGAAGTACCACTAAGATCTGAAGATAAAGTAAAATAAACAATGAAAGTAAAGATTAAAAAAAAAAGTAAGTGGGGAAGAGGAAGAGAGAGACCCCATCGGAAGAGTTTGAGCCAAACCATTGTTAAGCTGAAAAATCCCATATTTGGAAGTGTCATAAAGTTCAGTGAAAGAGTTGCTGTATCCAAAATTGTATCCAGAATTGCTGTAGAACGGGCCTTCTTGCCACCACTTCCCCTGCACTCACACTGTTATTCACCCACAGACATAAACAAACAATCCAAACATAGACGCAGCTAAAACTAGTAGTCCCCGTCATCTTCAACAAACTTAAGGAGAATGGATTGGAGCAAAGACAGAATCTTTGACACAAACAAGAACCTGAACTTTAACTTTACATGCAAAGTACAGAATACGGAGTCGTACAAAGTCAAGGTTAGGAAGCATCTAGACAATACCCGAGCCGGCAACCGAGAAGCATTTTAAAACACGTAATTGTGCTCGATACAATATCCACTGCAATTTTACGTTTATCTAATTAATTAATAGGTGAATAAGGGAATTAAGAAACAAGATTCTATTTGCTCTTTTTTTGTTTGTTTAGGAGCCGTTTGATTTTACTTCTATTTTTTATTGTTATTTTTAATTTTTGTTTCTTTTTAGTTTCTATTTTTTCTTAAAAAACTTATTTGGTTGAGATTGTAATATAAAAATTGAAAAACAAAAACTTGTTTGGTTGAGATTTGTAATAAAAAACTAAAAACAAAAACATGTTTGATTTTATCTTCCTGTT
>JANIIA010476393.1:0-16892 GCA_027478495.1 Erythroxylum alaternifolium | reverse complement strand
CAGTAAAAAGAAAGGCAGAGGCACTTGACTTTGAGAAAGTCAAAAAATCAAAGAGATCACCAAGAGTATTAACTCTCTGACAAGAAGAACACAAGAGAGGAAGTAGAGTGACTCCTAGTGTACAATCTCAACAGATAGAAAAAACACCACAAGCCACAAGATCTTTAGTCTCAATTTTGTAACAAGTGTAGACGGAGTCAAACAGGGAGACTGGAATAAAGAAGAAGTTGGAGTTTGAAAGAAAGCGAACTCAACTCCAACCACCTTCTGGACTGGCTAGTGAATGTAAAAAGTTAAAAACCAGTCAGAAAGAAACCACTTCAATTGGGAGTCAACAAAAAGAAAAATCAGTTGAAGATAGAGTGTAGACGCAGACGCAGATATAGACGCAGACGCAAATGCAGACACAGACGCAAAGACTATACAGACGTAGACGCAGATGTAGAGACAGATGCAAACGCAAAGGTAAAATAGAAGCAAAGAAGACATTGACGATGCCATACAGACACAATAGCATATCAAATAGTTATTTATTTAGAGTTAGTTACGGAACTTAACTAAAGGAGTGGTTATCTAGAAGCGGTTATCAAGAATCAAGAAGCTGTTATCAAGAACAAAGAAGCAGTTAGAGACGAAGACTATAAATATTAGTCATAGTCAAAGATGTAAAAAAGAGAGAATGTTCAGAGACAGAAATAATGAGACAATTCGAAAAGCTAGATAATCCGAGAGAAAAGTCATACTGTGCTTACTTAGAATAGAGCTTACATTATTGTAGCTAAAGCTCGCAAGCTTTTTCTAGTGAGAGAAAGGAAAGGCTGATAGTCTGGAGAGGCTAAGATAGTGAAAGAATACTTTGTAAGAGACTTGAAGAGGCTCTAGAAGGGAAAGAATACTTGTAATCATTTGAAGAATAGAGGAACACTCAGACAAACTCTGAGGACTGGACGTAGCCAATGGTTTGGGTGAACCAATATAAAAATCACATTGTCTATTCTCTACTCGTTACTTTAGTTTACATTGTTGAAACTTTTAGAGAAGTAATTTGCGATTTATCTACATAATAAGTTGTGATATTCTTCTAATAAGAAAGAAAAGTTTTCTTTTTGAAGATTTTATATTAAAAAGGAAGATATACAATTTAACCCCCCTTCTTGTGTATCTAATTTCTTGAACTTAAAGATTTTACAAACATGTGATTTACTTAACCCATTTCTGGAGCCCAACATCGGACATGAGGTCATGAAGCTTGAGCGTGGAGGGAGGCTTAGAATTTGGAAATTTGAAAGACGAATCCTTTGGAAGAAAAGGCGAGCTTCACCATGGCGAACATATACAAGTAAACTAGCTTCACTGTGGTGAAGATATGTGAGTAAACCTCACTGACCCTTCGGGTGAATTACACCGCGGCGATAAGTATAACTTCGTCACAGCGAAGTCGCCGCGAAAAAATCAGAATTTCCTTTGGGTGAATTACTCCGCGGTGACTCTTGGCTTCGCTACGGCGAAAACCCCTGTAACAAAACCTATAATCCAAACCACTTATCTTACTACAATGCAAATTTAAAATCCTTCAGCTACATTCATCAATTCAACCCAAAAGCAAAAATACATATAATATAAATGACTTTTCTAACTTTAATCTCATTTCAAATAAAATGTCTTGCAAAAACAAAAACCATGAGCAAAGCGAAATATTTTTCATTTATAACAATGGATAAGAGTTTTACAAAGCATTAATGAGCATTTTAAGCCCCATTACATCATAATCCAAAAATACATAGTTTGCAAAAGGTAGAATTTCTCAAAATGCAAATAAAACTTTGTTTTATAAAAACTAACATCAAAAGCAAAAATAAGTCTAATTGGAGTGATGTCTTGGCTCTTGACTACCCGATCTCTTGATCCTCACCTGAAGATGGGGTAGAATGCGTAGGGGTAAGCTTGAAGCTCGTGGGTAACATTTTATAACCAGTAACAAGCAAAACCATTGTAAAAATTCACATGGAATTATAAAGCACATATTTTTCAAATTCTCATTCATCAAGAAATTTGTAAGCAATATAAATCATGCATTAAACAAGTTGGTCAACATAGAGCACATTAAAAATCATAAACATGTAGGTACATCCAGAATGGTTTGTGTGGATCCAAAATAGAACGTATTACACATTTCCCATAAGGGTCCTGTGTAGCCGTGAACAGAACGTACTATCGTAATCCCACTTAAAGGTCTTGCGTAGCCGTTAACTAATAAGAGTCCATGAAGTAGCTCTATGCCACTAACGGGCAGGCGAGTGAAGCCTTTTGTTAAAGTGCACTTGACTTAACTTGGGGGACCACCACAAACCCACATAATATGTATTTCATATCTTGTAAACTTGTTGCCTAAAAAGACACATTTTCAAAACTTGATTTTACAACAGTAGTATCTCTTCGAAAATCATTTTCACATTTTTTTTCATAATTCATCAACACAAAATGCTCATACATAAACAAATAAAACTTTTTCAAAGCATTCAAGAGTTATAATGTACATTCATAAAATAGTTGAAATCATTTATTTCCATCATTTGAAAGAAAACATTAATGGCCTATTACTTAATTATAACACTATAACCCACCTTGAAATCCTTGCTTATAAACTTGCTTAGGGATGTCTTTGCTCTTCTCCTCATGCCTCTCTTGCCTCACTTGATTTCCTTAAACAATAACTAAAATTCCATTTAATTTGGTTTAGCAATCGGAAAGTCATACCTCAATAATTTAAACTATTTCTCATGCTGAAACAAAATTCTATATCCAAATTCTATCCCGAAAGTGAAATGGTTAGAGGCTGAATTTAGACTAGATTCCTTATATATTTTATAGAATTATGTCTCTAGTTTACAAAAAAATAAAAATAAGTCCATTTGGGTAACTACACCAAAAGTTATGACCAAAATACTAAAACATGTTCGTGCAGGAAAATTTGAGTTAGTCGCGACGAAACCCAAAAGTTCGCCACAGCGAACTTGTCCAGAAACATACTCCGAAGACGTGTTCTGCAACTTTTTCTAGTTTTTAACTTCCCACCTTTTACATAAACCGATCTTAACCCTAAACCATCTCTTCTACTTCATTTTCAACTTCATAACATTTATAAATACATCAAAATCTATCTTTGATCATTAACCCTAAAAGAAAATTTTGCCTAACTCATTCATCAACAACTTTCTATCCATATTCACTTTATTTTCACTTATAACCATCCCTAAATATGCTTCATCTAACAATTAATGCTCATACTTACTTGTTGAAGCTTTAAATTCTTCAAGATCTCCAAAAACCCTAGCTTTTCTCTTCTCTTCCTCTCCTTCCACGACACTCTCTTTCTCTCCCTCTTCTCACACACAATTGTTTCTTGTTCTACATTCTTAATAATCACAAAAATGTCCCTTTTTCCCTCCAAAATAAGCCTTATGTCTTTTAACCTTCAGTGATCTTCCAATTTTGCCATTAGGCTCAGTCAGACACAGAAATCATAGATTAGAGCTCTACGTCCAGAATACTGAGCTTATAGCTCTTTCAAACTGGCTACTCTGATCATAACGCCTTTATCTAAACATGCATTTTATGAAATGCATCAAATAACAGATTATGCCATTAATATGATTCACTTATAAAGTACAGACAGAATCTTATAATTCATTGGACCTTACTATGGCATTCAACTTTCATTGAGCATTCAAAATTCAGTTGCAACCATATGTCATTCAAATTTTAGATGCAAACAGAACACTTCCAATACATTCTCGACTATCAAACTCCTCGGACTATTAAAGTCTGAAATTCACATACAAATTACAAATAGTTTAATAATTGGAAGTTAAACAAAATCAATCAATCCTAGGAAGATCATTTAGGTTGACTCACAAATGCTCCCTTTCGTTTATTGCCTTGAAGTCCTGGCAATGTCTGGATGTTGTCGTTCAATATGTTCCTCTAAAACATATCATGCATACACATATCACAATTTTGCACAAATATGAATTTATTTATGCACATTCATATGTACTGAATATTTACAATGCATGCTCATGACAATTTTGGGTCCCTTATCATTATTCTTGTCACAATATTCATTCATACATCGATACTCAATTTAACCATCCAGACTTGTCTAAAAACATACTTTTGGGTCTACTTTGCACAAATATTATCATCAATAAAGTGAAGTAATTTGGAAACACTTCTATAAAATTGTTCTCCCATGTCTTAAGTTTCGAATGACACCAAAATTATACAATTTGATTTAGTATTCTATGAGTCATGCTCTCAATACCACATACTGTGTACATTTGAACTTTTGGCTAGTACATGATCATACCCGCGAAGGTGTTCAACTCATATCTCTCAATTTCCATATCCAAAAATTATAAACGTTATACCAATAAAAAGCTAAAAGAATAAACTAAAACCTTTGTGAAGACACCTTTGTCTAATTCGGCTTCTATCAATATAGTTTATTCAATATCAACAAGACATGATTTTTATCTCTGGTAGTACTACGGTCTCAATCAAGACTTAATTTCAAGCCAGATTTTGAAAAGCTTAGAGATAGAATTAGAATTCGATTTCTTCAAGAACGTTATATACATATGACTCTACTTTAATTTGAATCAACATTTAAAAATCTACAGATGAAGGCATACTCAAAATACCAAAGCATGTTCAATGAAAATATTCCAGTTCACTTCCTCATTTTCATCCTAAATTCATCATTCAAATATTTCACGAATGATTTAAGATGGATCTACATTTTCTTAGAGAGGAAGAACGATGTGTTAGGAATTTATTGGTTTTAGTTTCAATTCATTTGGAGGTTGGATGAAAAAGTTAAAGCCAAAAGACTCAAAATTGTTTAGTAAAAATACTCTAGTTCATATGCAGACTTTAAAAAAAATTTTACACACAAACCATCACCTTCTTCCTTTCCTCTTTTATCCAAAATTCACATATATTTTAACACCAAGTTCACTCCCATTTTCCAGATTACTTCACCGTAAACACGACATCATTCCATACTCATTCACAAACCAATTTGTTTTCATGAAATCATTAAACTCTAATCAATTGATTAAACCTCTTCAACTACATAATTTCATTCATGAAACCTATCCTTTTCCATAACATGACATCTCTTTTATCAAACACTTCATTATCAAAGTTCTATTATTTTTACTTCAGTTTCATATCAGTAACATCAATACACTTTTCAACAATTCATGATTGATCATAAACCCTAAAGCAGTACCTATTCCATATTTTTCTATATCACATGTTCTGTAATTATTTCCAAATTTTCTTAAGAAGATTTAGGGTTAGATTTGTATGACCATTTTGAACTAGAAAATGAGGTATTTAGGTAATATCTTCCACTAAAACAATGTTCATAATGTCTTAAGTGTATAATGACATCAATTTCATGCATTTTGGTTTAGTATCATGCAAGTTATGATCAAACATCTACAGACTATTCCCAATCCATGACAGAGCACAGTTTTCAAATTCAAGCCAAATTCCAAGACTGTTAATGACATATTTCACATTTGATCCCTTCATTAAAAATGTAACTCTATGTCTATAGTTTACTCTGAATTAACTTCATCCAATTTGAATATTCGCAGATCAAGATATGTTCTAAATACCGATGTATGTTTAGTAAAACACTGCATATAACATGCTCCAGCTCAGTTCAATCTTTCATCTTGTTAAGCATACCACCGAATTTGCTTCTTCCTTCACAACCCACACATGCATCAACACCATTCACGCATGCATTCATTTATCTTGCTACACCACTCATGCATGCACCTATTTACAAACATAAAATCATCATCAAATTGTCATTTACACTACCAGTACAACTTAAAGCAATAAAACATCACTTACTTGATTCACACTTCAAATCCTCTAGCAAAAATTTCATTCAAGTTCAAATCCTCTAGCGGAAATTTAAGAAATAGGGAGACCAAATAATGGGTTTTGGTGATGGAAAAGCAAGAAGGAAGATGGTGTGATTGGCGGAGACAAAACAAAGGAGCTGCAGAAAGTTTCTTACCCAAACATGACTTAGGTGGTTTCATCGTACAATGTCACATGTCACCTTTGCATGTAGCCCATTTGTCATCAATGTAAGGCTACCACTTTTCATTTAGTAATTTATCCAATTGTAAATTCTTAATAGGTCCATTTTTCACTCTTCTATTTGTCTCTTATTTCTATATTTTTCCTAGTCTAAATTACCTCAAAATTTTGATAAATCTTCAAAATATTCAAAATGTCTCCAAAAATACAAAAATAATTCTATTACACACCAATTATATTTTCAAGACAATTAATCCATAATTCATTAAAAAATTTGAAATAATAACTATTATCACCAAATAAATTTTTAACATAAATAATCCACAATTCACATTTTAGTCGCATTTATACATCAATCATATCCAGAAAATGTCAATGAATGCATGTACAATTATTTCATGAATGACAATATTATTCACGTGCATGTGTATGGCATATAATGCATGAAATGCATTTCTAAATTCTCAATAAACTCTTATATATAAAACATCTATGGGTTCTCTAATAATGGGATAATGGGATGTTACAGTTCTCCCCTCCTTAAGAAATTTCGTCCCCAAAATTCTTACCTAATTCATGAAACAGTTGGGGGTATTGCTTTCTCATATGCTCTTCTGTTTCCTAAGTAGCTTCTTCACTTGAAATGGTTCCTCCAAAGTACTTTCATCATTGGGATCACTCGATTTCTCAATTGTTTATTCTGATAGCCAATTATCTTTACCGGTTCTTCAACATAACACAGATTATCAGAAATTTCAATTTCTTGAATCGGTATCACATGAGTTGGATCTGATCGATATCTCCAAAGCATACTTATATGAAGCACATTATATATCTATGCCATTTCAGAAGGTAAGGCTAACTTATAAGCCAATGGCCCAATTCTTTCAATTATCTCATATGGACCAATGTACCTAGGGGTTAACTTACCCTTCTTACCGAACCTCAACACACCTCTCTAAGGTGATGCTCTTAAAAATACTTTATCTCCCACCTAATATTCCAAATCTCTCCTATGTTGATCCATATAATTCTTCTGTCAGTCTTTTGCCATTTTCATTCTACTTCGGATCAATTTCAGTTTATCAACAGTATCTTGAATCAATTCTTAGCCTTCGACTATCCTAAGACCCTCTTCATCCTAATGTAAAGGCGAACGACACTTCCTAACGTACAACTCCTCATCTGGAGCCATACCGATACTACTGTGATTCTAATTGTTATAAGCAAATTTAATCAGAGCTATATATAGATTCCATGCTCCTTAAAACTCCAAAACACAAGCTCTGAGCATATCTTCAATAGTCTTAACCTTCCTCTCATGCTGCCCATCTGTCTGAGGATGAAATGTTGTGCTGAAATTTAGTTTTGTACCCAAAGCTGTCTGTAAGCTACCCCAAAATCTCGAGGTAAATATGAGATATTCGATACAATGGACACTGGAACCCCATGTAATCTCACTACTTCATTCATATATTTTCGAGCTAATTGATCTAGTGAGTTATTCTCTCTCACTGGCAAGAAATGAGCTGACTTGGTCAATCTATCAACAATGTCCCAAATGACATCATGTTACCTCGAAGTCCTTAGCAAACTCATTATAAAATCCATCATGATTTTCTCCCATTTGTAGGCAATGATTGTAACTTACCAACTAGGGCCTGATGCTCTGCTTTAATCTATTAGCAAATCAAACACTTAGCCACATAGTCAGCCACTTCTCTCTTCATCCCGGGCCATCGGAAAGGTTGCTTCAGTGTGTTATATATCTTGGTAGTACTAGGATGTATAGCATAAGCTGCTACATGTGCTTCCTCCACAATCTCTTTCCTCAGATGCTCAACATCGGGTACGCACAACCTTTGTTTCAACCACAATATCCCATCTCTCATTTGAAATTCAGAATCTGGATTCACTTTCACTTTTCAATTAACTTCAATAACTCGGGATCTTTACACTGGGTTTTCTTGATTCTCTCATGTAATACTGGTTTCAACTTTAGTGTAGCTATCAATGTCTTATCTTGCCCCAATTTCAACTCAACATTTAATGCCCTTAATTAAACTAGGTTAGACAACCTCGATAATTGTATTTGAGCCACACTGCTATTGGATTTCCTACTTAATGCATCAGCTACCACATTAGCTTTACCAGGATGATACTCAATTGTACAATCATAATCCTTCAATAATTATATCCACCGCCTCTTTCTAATATTCAACTCTTTCTGACTTAACAGATATTTCAAAGTTTTATGATCAGTAAATACCTGAAAGCAATCTTCAAAGCAAATACCTTGACAGTAAATTCTAAACCATGAACTAGATAATTAAACTTACAAGACCTCAACTGTCTCGATGCATATGCTATTACCTTGTCATACTGTATCAGTACACATCCTAACCCCTGGTGTGAAGCATTACTGTACACTATATATCCTCCAGATCTAGCTGGAATAGATAACACCGATGGTTTAGCTCCTCAAAAATTCATTAACAATTATCATTCCATTTGAAAGCCACATTCTTTCTTAGAAGCTTTGTTAGAGGGGCTGAGATTAGTGAAAACCCCTTGACAAACCATTTGTAATAACCAGATAATCCAAGGAAACTCTAAATCTCTATGATATTTCTTGGAGTTTCCCACTTCATCACTGCTTCTATTTAGTTGGGTCTACTTGTATAACTTGTCTAGACACAATATGACCTAAGGATACTACTTGATCAAGGAAAAATTCACACTTATTAAACTTGGCATATAACTGTTTCTCCCTCATTATCTGTAGAACCAATGTCAAATGTTCTGCATGCTCCTTTCTACACTTCGAATACACCAAAATATCATCAAGAAACATAGTCACAAAGCGATCTAAATAAGGTTGCAATACCTTCTCATCAAAGTCACAAAAATTACTGAGCCATTAGTCAATCCAAAAGACATCACCAAAAACTTGAAGTGCCCATATCTTGTTCTAAATGCACTATTTGGTACATCAACCTTAGCTATTTTTAACTGATAATATCTCGATCACAAGTCTAACTTTGTGAATACCTCAGCTCCTTGTAACTGATCAAGCAAATCATTGATCCTCGGTAATAGGTACTTATTCTTAACTATCACTTGATTTAACTGCCGATAATCGATACATAACCTAAGAGTTCTATCCTTCTTCTTCTCAAACAATACTGGAGCTTCCCAAGGTGGCACACTAGGTCTAATAAAACCTTATCTAACAACTCTTGTAATTGGGTCTTCAGTTCCTTCAGTTATACAGGTGCTATCTTATATGGAGAAATTTATATAGGAGTGGTACTTGGAATAACATCAATAGTAAACTTCGTCTATATTTCTGGGGTTAAACCTGGTAGTTCAATAGGAAATACATCCAGAAAATCGCTAACAATAGGAATATCTTAAACGGTTTGTTCATTCCAGATATTAACTACGTGGGCCAAATAAGCCTCACATCCACCTCGGATCAATCTCAAAGCTCTCATGAATGAAATTAGTCAGGTTGGCACTGCCTGACTAACTCCTCGAAACACCGCTCTTGGCTGATTAGGGGATTCAAGAACTACTTCCTTAGTATAATAGTTCATCACCGCCCTATGAGCAGTGAGCCAATCCATGCCTAAGATGAGGACTATCTCTCTCAACTGTAATACAATCAATTCAGCTTCTAACTCTGCCTGATCAATTCAAATTATGCACCTTTTACATACCTTACCAATCATTGTCGTGTTACCCACTAGAGTACTCACCTCTAATCCACATGTCAATATCTCTCTCTCATAATGCAATCTAGATGCCAGATGTGGTGTCATGAACGAATGTGTAGATCCTGGATCTACCAATGCAAATGCTTTAAAATTAAAAACATTCAACACACCTGGTACCACATTTGGGGAGTTCTGTGCCTCATGTTTGGTAATGGTATAAACCCTGGCCTGAGACTGCGACTGGTTACTCTATACCTTAGTCCTAAAACTAAGCCCAGATGACTGAATTCTGCCTCTACCTTTGCCTCTCTGTACAGATCTGATAGCTCTACTCTATTGTACAGTTGTCTCAGTTACTGTTCCTCTTCTCATACCAGATTGTGATCCCAAATTCTGATGACAATCTCTAAGCTGATGCTCTACAGAGACACAATGGAAACAAGCTCCCGATAACCTCCAACACTCACCACCATGCTTCTTAGCATAATGTTCACAATCAGGCATCTGTTGTGACTGCCCTCTTGACACTGATCCTCTACCTCTATCAGTATGAACAAATTCAGCTCTTGGACTAAACCTTGATTGTCTCGATCTAGTCTAAAATCGAGACAATCTGTTCTGACATTTATTAAAGTTTATATCAGAATCAGCTTGAGTTTCAACCTACTTATTCCCTCTAAACTCTTGCTTATACTCTCCCTGTCCATCTTTTAACAACTACTCAATTCTGATCGAGGCTGCTCAAAGTTCCATAAGACTAACCAAATTAGAAATAGCTAGCCTTGTTCTAATTTCCACATTCAACCCGTCCTCAAACCGTCTACATTTTTCTTCCTCAGTTAGATCAATGTAGTTGCATACCCTATTAACTCCTTCAATCTTATCTCATACGCTGTCACTCTGAGCCTACCTTGCTTCAAATCCATAAATTCTTTCATCTTTCTTTCCAAATAAATCTTAGGCATATAATTCTCTGAAAACACCCTCAGAAAATCTTCCCAGGTCAAACCACAAGGTCTGGTGTTACTACCTAGAACAGTCTTCCACCACTAGTATACTGGACCCTGCAATTGTGAGACAACATAATCAAATCTCTCATCTACCTCATAGTCCATCTGATTAAACACCCTTTCAGTTCTCTCTAACCACCCTTTTGCCTCAGTAGGGTCTGTAATTCTGTAGAAGTTCAAAACCCCCTGCTTTTTCAGCTTATCATATCTTCTTTCTCGCGTCTTCGAAATTTTCGGAGGCATTTGAGCAAATTCAAGTATAGGAGACTCTTTATTAACTCCTATAGACTCTATGTCAGCTGACTCTCCAACTTGATCCCCTATAGCAGATGGCCTATAACAAAAAATAGTTATGATCACAAACTGAATTTCTCATTATGTATCATGTCTCAATGTCTTTATATGTCCCTATGGATGCCAAATCACGCTCTGATACCAAAAATTGTAGCAACACCCCATTACTATAAATTTCATATCGGGATACCCTAAGGACATTCCAGTATATAATCTATAATAATGGTATGTTAACTATCTCACCTTCACTTTATAACTTGGCAACATATCCAACTTAATCATGGCATCAACTATATATGTAAAAGTCAGCAAACGCAATACTTAAAAAAAACTAACTCAACCTCTCATTTCATTCATTCATAATAGTTTACATTGAAATTATTAAAAAAAATATTTACAACCTTACACAAGTTCTACACGACATATGTAAACTACTTAAGACAATTATAACGCCTCAAATACCAGTTGACAGACCTTTGAGCCATATCTTAGTCTAAAATATGCTTACAAAAAATCTTAGCAACCTAGGTCTCCTGTTCATACCTGAAAAGTCACGTTGCAATTTTGCATGAGTTTTGTGAACTCAAAGAGTGAACCATCATTAAGGATCTCACTCTAGGTTACATATAAATATTATGCAACCAATCAAATTCACATCATTTCACATCACAATAAGACATAATAAATACCATACACTTCACATACCTTCCTTAAGAATTTGTACAGCACAATCAGTCACATTATTATGACATACGACTGTAACATCACAACTTTAGAAAGAATTCACAAGCATATGTTTCATAATCATAAATATATAAATGCAGATGCATATGAGACTCTAGATTTGATATTATTTGTTGTGACCGAGTGCCTTTCAGATACAGAAATAGATACTAGCCTATTGAGCTCAGTCAAAAACAAAAATCACGGAGTCGAGCTCTACATGTAGAATACTTAGCTTATAGCTCTTTCAGACTGGCTACTCTGATCACAACGCCTTTATCTAAACATGCATTTTATGAAATGCATCAAATAACAGAATATGCCATGAATATAATTAATTTATAAAGTACAGACAGAATCTTATAATTCATTCGACCTTAGTCTGGCATTTAACTTTCGTTGAGCATTTAGAATTCAGTTCCAACCATATGTTGTTCAAATTTCAGATGCAAACATAAGTCTGGAATTCACATACAAATCACGTAGAGTTTAATAATTAGGAGTTAAACAAAATCAATCAATCCTAGGAAGATCATCTAGGTTGACTCACAAATGCTCCCTTTCACTTATTGCTTTGAAGTCCCAGCAATGTCTGGATGCTATCGTTCAATGTGTTCCTCTAAAACATATCATACATACACATATCACAATTTTACACAAATATAAATTTATTTATGCACATTTATTTATGTATACTGAATATCGACAATGGATGTTCATGACAATTTCGGGTTCCTTATCATTATTCTTATCATAATATTTATTCATATATCAATACTCAATTTAACTATCCAGACTTGTCTAAAAACATACTTTTTGGGTCTACTTTGCATGACTATTATCATCCGAAAAGTGAAGTAACTTGGTAACACTTCCTTTTAGAAAATTGTTCTCCCATGTCTTAAGTTTCGAAGGACACCAAAATCATATAATCTGATTTAGTATTCTATGAGTTATACTCACAATACCACAGACTGTGTATATTTGAAATTTTGGCTAGTACATGATCATACCCTCGAAGGTGTGCAACTTATATCTATCAATTCCCATATCCAAAAATTAAAAATGTTATACTAATCAAAAGCTAAAATAATAAACTACAACCTTTATGAGGACACCTTTTTCTAATTCGGCTTCTATCAATATAGTTTATTCAATATCAACAGGACATGATTTTTGTCTTGGGTAGTACTACAGTCTCAGTCAAGACTAAATTTCAAGCGAGATTTTGAAAGTCTTAGTGACAGAATTAGAATTTGACTTCTCACAAAAGTTGTATCCATATTGCTCTAATTTAATTTGAATTAAGAATTCACTCATTTAAAAATCTACAAAAGAACCAATACTCAAAATACCGAAGCATGTGCAATGAAAATATTCCAGTTCACTTCTTATTTTCATCCTAAACCCATCAACCAAATGTTACACGAATGACTTTAGATGGATCTAAAGTTTCTTGCAGAAGAAGAACAATGTGTCAGGAATATATTGGTTTAAGTTTCAAGTCATTTGGAGGTTGGATGAAAAAGTTATAGTCACAAGACTCAAAGCTGTTTAGTAAAAATACTCTAGTTCATATGCAGACTTAAAAAAAACAAATTATTACACGCAAACCGTCACCTTCTTCTTCCTTTCCTCTTTTATCCGAAATTCACATACATTTTAACACCAAGTTAACTCCAATTTTGTACATTACTTCACCACAAACACAACATCATTCCATACGCATTCACAAACCAAAATCATCAAACTCTAATCAATTGATCAAACCTCTTCAACTACATAATTTCATTCATGAACCCTATCCTTTTCCATAACATGATATCCCTTTTATCAAACACTTCATTACCAAAATTCTATTATTTTTACTTCAGTTTCACATCAGTAACATCAATACATATTTCAACAATTCATGATTAATCATAAACCCCAAAACAGTACCTATTCCATATTTTTCCATGTCACATGTTCTGTAATTTTTTCCAGATTTTCTTAAGCAGATTTAGGGTCAGATTTGTATGACCATTTTGAACTAGACAATGAGGTATTTAGGCAATTCCTTCCACTAAAACAATGTTCACAATTTCTTAGGTGTGTAATGACATCAATTTCATGCATTTTGGTTCAGTATCGTGCAAGTTATGATCAAACATCCACAGACTATTCCCAATCCATTACAAAACACAATTTTCAAATTCAAGCCAAATTCCAAGATTCTTAATGACAGATTTCAAATTCAATTCCTACATTAAAAATGTAATCCTATGTCTCTGGTTTACTCTGAATCAAACACCATCCAATTGAATATTCACAGATCAAGCTATGATCTAAATACCGGTGTATGTTTAGTAAAACACTGCATATAGCATGCTCCAGCTCACTTCATTCTTTCATCTTGTTATGCATACCACCGAATTCGCTTCTTCCTTCACAACCCATACATGCATCAACACCATTCATGCATGCATTCATTTAGCTTCCTACACCACTCTTGCATGCACCTATTTACAAACATTAAATCATCATCAAATTGTCATTTACACTACCAGTACAACTTAAATTAATAAAACATCACTTACTTGATTCACGCTTCAAATCCTCTAGCAGAAATTTTACAAATAGGGAGAGCAAATAATGGGTTTTGGTGATGGAAAAGCAAGAAGGAAGATGGTATGTTTATTGAAGACAAAACAAAGGAGCTATAGAAAGTTTCTTACTCAAACATGACTTAGGTGGCTTCATCATACAAAGCCACATGTCACCTTTGCATGTAGCCCATTTGTCATCAATGTAAGGCTACCACTTTTCACTTAGTAATTTTTCCAATTGTAAATTCTTAATAGGTCCATTTGTCACTCTTCTATTTGTCTCTTATTTCTATATTTTTCCTAGTCTAAATTACCTCAAAATTTTGATAAATCTCCAAAATATTCAAAATGTCTCAAAAAATGAGAAATAATTCTATTACACACCAATTAAATTTTCAAGACAATTAATCCATAATTAATCAAAAATTTTGAAATAATAACTATTATCACTATATAAATTTTTAACATAAATAATCCACGATTCACATTTTAATTGCATTTATACATCAATCATATCTTGAAAATGTCAATGAATGCATGTACAATTATTTCATGAATGACAATATTATTCACATGCATATGTATGGCATATAATGCATGAAATGCATTTCTAAATTCTCAATAAACTCTTATATATAAAACATCTAAGGATTCTAACCCTAATAATGGGATAATGGGATGTTACAATTCTCCCTTCCTTAAGAAATTTCATCCCCAAAATTCTTACCTGATTCATGAAACAGTTGGGGGTATTGCTTTCTCATATGCTCTTCTGTTTCCCAAGTCTTCACTTAAAATGGTTCCTCCAAAGTACTTTCACCATTGGGATCACTCGATTTCTCAATTGTTTATTCTGATAGCCAATTATCTTTACTGATTCTTCAACATAACATAGGTTACCAAAACTTCAATTTCTTCAATCGGTATCACATGAGTTGGATCTGACCGATATCTCCGAAGCATACTCACATGAAACACGTTATATATCTATGCCATTTCAGAAGGTAAGGCTAAATTATAAGCCAATGGCCCAATTCTTTCAATTATCTCATATAGACCAATGTACCTCCGGCTTAACTTACCCTTCTTAATAAGAGAGATATGGAATATAGACCAATGTGATATTCGATACAATGGACACTGGAACCCCATGTAATCTTACTACTTCATTCACATATTTTCGAGCTAATTGATCTAGTGAGTTATTCTCTCTCACTAGCAAGAAATGAGCCGACTTGGTCAATCTATCAATAATGTCCCAAATGACATCATGTTGCCTTGGAGTCCTTAGTAAACTCATTATAAAATCCATCACGATTTTCTCCCATTTTTACTCTGGAATAGACAATGATTGTAACTTACCAACTGGAGCCTGATGCTCTGCTTTAATCTATTAGCAAATCAAACACTTAGCGACATAGTCAGCCACTTCTCTTTTCATCCCTGGCCATCAGAAAGATTACTTCAGTATGTTATACGTCTTGGTAGTACCAGGATGTATAACATAAGCTGCTACATGTGCTTCCTCCATAATCTCTTTCCTCAGATCCTCAACATTGGGTACACACAACCTCTGCTTCAACCACAATATCCCATCTCTCATTTGAAATTTAGAATCTGGATTCACTTTCAACTTTTCAATTAACTTCAATAACTCGGGATCTTTACACTGGGTTTTCCTGATTCTCTCATGTAATACTAGTTTTAGCTTCAGTGTAGCTATCAATGTCTCATCTTGCCCCAATTTCAACTTAACATTCAATGCCCTTAATTAAACTAGGTTAGGCAACCTAGATAATTTTATTTGAGCCACACTGCTATTGGATTTCCTACTTAATGCATCAGCCACCACATTAGCTTTGCCAGGATGACACTCAATTGTACAATTATAATCCTTCAGCAATTCTATCCACCGCTTCTTTCTCATATTCAACTCTTTTTGACTTAACATATATTTCAAACTTTAATGAGCAGTAAATACCTGAAAGGTTTCACCATACAGGTAATGTCTTCAAATTTTCAAAGCAAATACCCCTGCAGCCAATTCTAAATCATGAACCAGATAATTAAACTTATGAGACCTCAACTGTCTTGATGCATATGCTATTACCTTGTCATACTACATCAGCACACATCCTAACCCCTGGTGTGAAGCATCACTGTATACTATATATCCTCCAGATCTAGAAGGAATAGTTAACACCGATGCTTTAGCTCGTCAAAACTTCGTTGACAATCATCATTCCATCTGAAAGGCACATTCTTTTTCAAAAGCTTTTTTGAGAGGCTGAGATTAGTGAAAACCCCTCGATAAACCTTTTGTAATAACCAGCTAATCCAATGAAACTCTAAATCTGTAACACCCCATTCCCGCAAAACCCGAACCCGATATCGACAGTGATACCCGGATCCGTGCCCCGCGAGGGTGG
>JANIIA010476356.1:0-16895 GCA_027478495.1 Erythroxylum alaternifolium | reverse complement strand
GGCTACATTTAAAAATCTCTTGTTGCTTTCTTTACTCTATTACACTTGTGTTCTTTTCGTGTGTGAGAGAAACACTTAAAACACTTGGGTGCGCGTGAGCTGTTTGAGGGCTAACGGAATTGTTCAGTGACATTCACGTGAGAAGGCTGAATCTTTGCTTAAGCGGACCGAAGCGGGATTGACACACGAAGGTGGGCGCGACTTGTGGCAAAAGTTTGGGTCCAAAGTAGACCTTTGTGACACTTAGCATGGTGGTTTTGCCCCATGTAGGTTCAGATAGGAGAGTTTGAAGACTGGGAAAATAACAACTGTAGTAGCCATGAAGATTATGTTTTGTTCTATAAATGTAAAGTTTGTTTTGAGTTGTTCTTCAATGTAATGAGATATGTTGTATTTTGTGTTTTGCTTAATGGTTTGTAAAACCTTAATACAGTTTTGAATTGGATTTAAGGCTTGTATGTAATAAGTATAATATGTATGTTATGTTCTAAGTATGACCGAACCAATGTTGAATAAAATGTATGCTCCTTGAGTTTCTAGAAATGCTTAGTATGTATTGGATTACTTTGGTTCTGTTTTGTGTAGCATCTGCATATCCTCCCAGGTGTTATTTGGGTGTTATGTCTACCATAGGCTTACTTACTAATCCAATCTCCACTACTCATATCAAACACAAACATCAATCTGAAGGTCTTTATTTTAGTTATAATGGGGTCGGGCTAAGGGTAGGAAAAAGGAATATCACAGTTTAAAAATCACATAACAAATTGAGCATTTAAAGTATTACAGAACAATGAACTATAAAACAATCAACTCTTTCATCTCATTTAACAAAATTAACACTTCCCATTTTTACTTCTCTTATTTTCACTTTCTAGTCATCTTTTCTTCCTTCCTTTTCTTTTTTATTTCCTTTTATTCCTTTTTATTTGTTGATTGATTTTTTCTTTTTTGTTTATTATATTTTTCATTTATTTATTTAGAGCAAGATCAAGTTTAGAAGAGAAAAATGTAGAGGAGTGATAAAAATTATTACAATCCTACCCATTTCTAACTCAAAAGCCAACTACATGCTATGATTCCCCCACATTTGTTCAAACAATTATTCCTTCAACCTAATCGTACACACTCAAATTCTTAACTTGCCTTATGGTAGGTGTAATGAACAGGATAAAAAATGAAGGTCAAGGCTCATATTTTGAGTTTAAAGAAAGAAAAGGTTTCATTTAAGCTCAAAGGGGCTCACTGAGGGTGACATTATGGTGGCTTTTAAAGCAAAATCGGTAAATCCTAATTGCCTTCATCATTTCAATGTTTACACAAGATTAAGTGATCTCAACTAGTATTTGCAAGCAAGTTTTAGAGTTCTTTAATCTCAACAAAGAATACTTGAATTTGGTGTTTAATAGTTCAAAAAGGCTCAAATTCTTACCAAACGAAAAGTGTCATTCATCTATCACAACAAGCTAATATCCCTTTAATCAAAATCCAAGCCAATTAGCCTAAGTATGTAAGTATACTCATTCACTCATATTATACATTTCTAATCCATATCGAGTTCATTTAATAACCATGCATCTCTAATTACTAAATGGGAAAACAAACACACAACACACAAATAATAATTTTTTTAAACTAATACTCCCCCCAACACTGAAACATCAGATTATTCCTAATGTGATACAAAAAAGTAAAAGAGGGATCTAAGACACAAAATAACATGAACAAGAACAAGCATAAAACTAAATGACATTAAACTAACAAGCATTAAAAAAATTTTTAAAAAAGAACAAGGATAGAATACGATACAAAAGTGTGGGCGGAGGTTGCATCGATGCGGTGTGAAGCATGACATACTATATCGAGGAGTGGAGAACAGCTGTGAGGAAGACAAATAAAAGAGATTGAAAAGTAGGCTTGTATACAAACAGATTAAGTCAAGTTTCTCTAAACAAAAATAACAAACAACTAATTAAAAAATAAAACAAAAATTAAATGGGTCGCTTGTTTAATGTCTTGTAGCTGGACGACTCAATGGTCATGCTCAAGGTGGGTTACTCAAAGTGATTGATTCCACCATTTCCTCCTTTTCATTCGAATTTGTCCATAAGAATCTCCCAAATACTTCCTCAATTGCATTCACTAGCAATTGACAACATTCATCACTCTCCTTACCCAAGTCCAACTTCTTTTCTTGTTCTTCCTGCAAAGCAAAATGAAAATCTGAAGTATTAACTTGATCAACAAGAAAAACAGTCTTTAGAAACAATAGAAGTAGGCATAAGTTCAACATTAAAGATTGAAAATTCTACTATTTCTCATAAGACAGTCATGGTCAATTTCCCATTCTTCACATCGGTCAAAGTGTTAGTGTTAGCCATAAAAGGCCTCCCTAGGAGTGCTCCTTTTCTTTTTCCTTCACTTCCTCTATGTCTAGGACAACAAAATCTATGAGAGCAATCAATCTTCCAACTTTCACTAACACATCCTCCACTATTCCTTTTGAATAATGGATTGACCTATTAGATAATTGCAAACACATGTTCGTAAGTCTTAATTGTCCTAGATCTAATTTCTCATAAATAGAGTGAGGCATAAGGTTTATGTTGGCTCCAAGATCAAGCATACCCTTAATCTCACACCAATACCCATTGATACTTTCATGGTAAAACATCCAGGGTCTTTTAGTTTGGGGGGTAAATGCTGCTGTAGAATTGCACTTGCTACTTTCAAAACTAGCACCTTTTTGTTAGGCTCAAACTTTGGTTTCTTAGTGCTTAGTTCCTCGAAGAACTTAAAATAAGCCAAAATGTTCCTAATCACATCTAACAGGGTAGATTAACATTAACCTTAGAAAGCATGCTATATAGATAGGAAAACTGCTCATCTTGTTTCGATTCCTTAAGACGGCTTGGATAAGGAATTGGTGGTTGATAAGTATCCGTCGCCTTATGCAGTTTTTGTCCTTCATTTTCCTTGGTGTCATGCTTAAGTCTTTTACCCTTTTTAATGTGACTTAAAGAGTTTCTCCCATTTCTGTTCTCATTATGCTCATCTTCTTCTTTGGTAAGGCTTTCCTTCTCTTGATTATTAATATCAGACAATTCAGAAGGAAACTCAACATGATTGTCAATCACTTTACCACTTCTCAGAACCGTAATTAATTGGGCTTACTCGGGTTGACTGGGCAACCTTAACTTTTGATTGTTATGCATTTGAGCTACAAATTGCCCCACTTAAATCTTAATCCTCTTGACAGATTCTTTAAAGGAGTCGAATATCTTATTGTTTGTTTCTTGATTCTGAGTTGTGACTTGAATGAATGCATTCAGGCTTTCTCGGTAAGTTGTCATTTGATGATTGCCTTTGGAAAAAGTTTGCCCTTTGAAAATTTTGGTACTGTGGTTGGGGTTGCACTGGTGGATTAATGGTCTTCCATAAAAAATTGGGGTGGCTTCTTCAACCAGGATCGTAGGTGTTTGAATACGGATTATTTCGCTCCCTTGGTTGAAAACCGTTAAGTGCGTTCACTTGTTCCTCCCCATCAAAAGGTTTGAAAGAATACGTATAAACATTCACTCCAGGACCACAAGTTTCACATATACCACAAACTTCTTGATTTGGAACGTTCTAGGGTAGTCTTGTAGTTAGCATCTTTACATGTCTTGTTAACTCAGCTAACTGCATAACTAATTCTTAATTCGAGCTCACTTCATGAACTCTAGCTCTTCTTCCCCTCATGCTCTTTTGTTGAGAATTAACCCCCAATATTTCGAAGATTTCATACATTTCTTCGGTCGTCCTCTCTCTTACAGCTCCTCCTGTCCACCACGTACTAGCATTATTGAGTCAACCTATCATAAAAGAATTGGTTTAGCATGTGAAGCGGAAAATGATGGTGTGGGCATTGTATTAGTAAGAGCTTAAAGTGTTCCCACGTCTCATGAAATGGCTCTCCCTCCATTTGAGTGAAGGTAGGTATCTTGGTGCGTAACTCAGATGTCTTTTAATGGGAAAAGAATTTTCTCATGAATTTGTTGTACACCTCTTCCCATGTAGTCAATGAATTGTGTAGAAGGGTCATTAGCCACGCCTTGGCCCGATCCTTCAATGTGTATGGGAAGCACCTCATCCTGAGTTGATCCTCATTTAAGCCATCTAAAAGGAATGTTTGGAGAGTGGTATAGAATTCCCAAATGAAATTTAAAGGGTCTTCATTAGGAACCGCATAGAAAGATGGCAGCATGTTGTGATGGATGCTCTTCAATTCGTAATTTCTAGTTACCTCTCCCAAACGTATACACGATGTCGCAATACCAATCACTAGTCTGGCATACTCCTTCATCATTAATTGCCTTTCAACCATCTTATGGTTGTTCACTTGATCTTCACGATTAGGTTCCTCGCAATCATCTTCAAAGTCCCCTTGAGATCTTCATCTTTAATGTATGTTATTAATAAAAGGGACAGGTTCACTATCTAAAGATCTCCTTCCTAGCATAAATCAAGTGATTTCCCTGCCTAAAGTTCTCCTACCTAGCATAAACTAACCACAAAAAGTACTAAATTAATAACGAAAATTATAAAACACGTTAACAACATAACACAATAAAATATGCATGCATGAACAAACACAAACAATCAAAATCACTTTAGTAAACAAAAATGATCAAAATTAATTCAAGTTTAAACGCTAAACATCTCCCCGGTAATGACACCAAAAGTTTTATTGCCAAAATAGTTCTAAAAATTACCTGGGCTATCTTACTCGCAAGAATACGAGGTAATTGTAATGATTACCCAGGGTCGTTTCCCACCAAGGTGAAATTGGTTCACTTAAATTAGTCTCAAACAAAAATAAAAACAAATGCAATCATAAACATTCTATCCCGATTTGTTAAGTTAAAGCTTTAAAGAAAATCCCAAATTAGTCTAAAAAGTAAATGATTCAACCAAAAGCAAAGATGAATAGATTAATCGAAATAGAAGAATTTTGAGAATTAATATCGCTAATTCAATCTCCTATGCATGATTAAGGGGAATGATTGGATAGTTGTCTTACTAAAATTAACATTTGGGTTCTAAATTAACTCGGATAATGAACTAATCTAACTTTTATATTCAACAAGTTATCATCCGAATTAATTATGAAAACCCGACCTCTAATTACCACTTAAGTTAATATATTTCTGGTTCTTAACCTAAGCGTCCATAGTTTCTCGTTCCATATTAAACTTCTTCTCTCAATCCTTATTTTAATACTAAAATAATGCAAGGTTTGGTCATGCCATTCAGCTTAGAAACCATAGCAATTAATAAGACAACAAAACTGTTACTTATTCATACATAGTTGATTAAAATAGCTACATTAATCCTCAAGAAAAAGATTCAACCCATCATAGCATAAACACGGTCCATCATTCTCAAGTACTTAAATCCCATATTCAAGAACAACAAAGAAGTATCAAGGCAATAAAATAATAAATATCGAAATGGACTATCAATCTTTAGTAAGGAAGACATGTTCAAAAGATGAAGATAAAAGGCTTCAATAACAGTAATAGAGATGAAACAAGAAATGACAAACAAAATAAACCCTTAGATGAGAAAGCCACCAGTGGATCTCCTGCCTAACTTTAAACTCTGACGTTGGCTCTCACTTTCTGCCTCTGCTTTACTCCTCACCCAGCTACTCAATGTTATATTCTTCTTCTTTTTCCCTACCTTTGCTCTTTTGTTTTGGTCTCCGTCTCTCTACCTTACCTTTCCCTCCGTTCTTTTAGTTCCACGCGAATGCGTCTCCAGTGTGAGTGAAGAGTGAATAGTGAATGATGAATAATCTCAACCATCACCCTCTCCTTTCTTTTTATAGTATGCTCCTAGGTCTAGGGTTTTGTGCCCTCAACCTCCATAGCTGTCACATAATAACTAAAACAATTACGAGAAAATTGTGTGAAGGTAAGTCACAGCCATGTGTAAGTCATGACTTTGACTTACATATCACGGTAAGTCATTGTGACTTATAAGTCACAATGACATGCTTTTGGTTGTGACTTACCATGTCACAACCATGATATGGTAAGTAACTTGATGCGCATTGTCATGCATAATGTCATGCCACATTCACAAAATAATCCAATTAAGATCCATTCAACATCCACATTAATTTCACTCAATTCATATCAAATTTAAATTAAATCACAACCAATTTCAATATATGAAAATAAGTAAAATCAAGCAAAGTTAAACATAACAGTCAACCCAACTTAATTCATTTGAAAAATCGTCTTTACTTGTTCTTAGCATTTGGAATCTTAAATTTTGGTTTATTAAAATTTAATAGATAGCTTTTTACAAAGTCAGAGTGAACGCATCGTTTAGTTTCTTCGTTAACCCGTTTCATTAACATTATCGTTCTCACCACCTCTAAGTTCCAAAACACTGTTTTCAGGGTAACTTCTGTATAACAACCACGAATACAAGAATTTATTTGATAAGACTCTCAATAGACCAAGATAAACACAAATATCAATTATAAAAACATCTATCATTACCATTAATTGGCTACACATAAAATTAGATTTGCCATAAAATAAAAAACTGGATAACCCAATTAGTCCTTCTTAGGTGATTTTGTTTGAGATGAAGTACTGCATCATTAGAGGACTTCTTAGGCAAAAAATAAGGGTTGATGTTAAGAAGGACTCCACCGCTTTCAATGGTGACTCCTTGAAGCAACTTCCCTAATTCCTCATCGTTCCTCACAACCAGCAACACTTGTCTTAGGTTTATCCTATTCTTCTTGTTGTCACGTATCGCATTTCTTGCTAACTCCAGCACCTGTCAACCAGAGCAACCATTCGTCCATCCATTATCACCAATTAATTGTATTGGAAACAAACAAAATAAAAAAGAAATAGAAAAGTAGTAAGTATAAGATGATAGGATAAGATTACACACCTCAGCCGTTAGATACACGAGAACAACAACCATGTATATAAGGGTTTCAGTGGCGACTTTTTGGGCGTAATGACCCTTTTTCAGGTAATGGCAAATTCTACCAACGGGGAATTGAAAACCAACCCCTCAATGACTTAGACAATGCCTTCTTCCTTCCACCTCCTCTCCTTCCTCCAGTAGCATTCGTAGCTTTGGTAGCCTCCATCGGTAGATCCAATCGTAGATATTTGAAGCAGAACTGGTTTGAAATTGGAAGGCATCTCACATGAAAATAAATATACTCAGATAGTATATTCAAAGCAATTCCTAAGATAGTTAACTAATATGCAAGAAAGCTCTAGTTCGTAAATTGAAAAACTATTATAAAAATTGGTTAATCAAACTACCCCCTTCATACTGACTTAGATTCAAACGGACCAATTTGACGACACGTAATGAAGTCAGGAAGCAATGTGGTAAGCCAATGGTAGTTGAAAAATGCAAGAGCCTAAACAATGGGGCCATCGGATATGCAACACTGGAAGTGTCTGTATTCAAGGGACTACAACTTTAGATGCATATGATTTAATGGTCGATTTTTATTTTTCTATTTGGTTCAATTTTTTAATTTTTATGTACAAAAAATTAGTTTATAAATAAATTTTATAACTAATTTACTTATTTATTTTAATAAATATTGTAATAAAATCATTTATTATCTATAAAATTATTTTTTTTAATATTTAGTTCTTTTAATAATAAAATATAACTATTTAACATCAACAATTTTCAGGTTTATATTTCTATTTAAAAAAATGGAAACTAAAATCATAAAAACTAAATTTTATAATAAAAATAAAATTACCTTAAATAAAGAGACATTATATAACTAAAATATTTTATAGTATTATATCCACTATAGATCTAAACTATATTTTAGGATAAGATTATATTAATTGTAGAAAATTTATTAATATGTAGAAGCAAATATCATGTTGAAATATTTATTAATTAGCATGATCTTCTCTTGGTGCATAATTAGCATGGCCTTTTACATCTATACGTTTAAGTCTTCCATTCTTTGTGAAATCTTTGATGTCATTATTATGATATTCCAGTTTTTATAGGCCAAAAGCTTACGAAGGAGACCGTTACATACTCGACAGGTGTTTCCGAGTCTAAGAGATGATGGAAGTATTAAGAGTGCATGTTGTACGGAGGACACTAATTGAAAGAGTCTTGTGACACTAAAAATCCTGAGATTGTAGATAAGTACTTCACTGATCTCCTTTGATCTTATAAGATCGGATAAGATTTTTGTTATCATTTGAATACTAAAATTTTTATAGTTATATTGGGATTCATCTTCTATATCGACTTCCAATATAATACTTGAGTTTACATTTATAAAAACTGTAGTTTATTTATAGGTGTACATAACCACTTATATTTATTAATATTTGTCATATATATATAAAAATTGTGTTACTTAACATAGGACTGTTGAAAATTCACAAGTAGAATAATCATACAAAGAAAATAGACATAAGGATGAAATGAATGGTATATAAAGATAGCACTTATAATTCGTTACCTTAATATTTTGAGATCTGGTCCAATTTCTCCCCAATCTCCTCAAAACTCTTCATTGACATTTTTTTAAATATTTGGCTATTAAGTTTACATAATTATATTTTTATTAGATAATATACATTTTTATATAACTTTTAAATGTACCATTTAGTTATATAAGTATATGATAATATGAAAATTATTTTTATTACAAACTAATCAAAGATTAAGGGGTGTTTAATTCCATTTATTTTGCTGTTGCTTGTTGTCTGTGCCAAAAAAATAGAAACAAAAAAGAGAAAGGCAATTAGTTGAGTTGTGTTTTGGTTTCTTGCTGTAGAAAATAAGAAATTCAAAACTAAGGCTATGATTGATTGGGTGGTTATTAATGGAATGGAATAGAATGTAATATTATTCTATCGTTTGGGATAAGGGGTTATAATGGAATGGAATGGAATGGAAGATTTCACATTACATTTCATTCCATCCTAAACAGTAAAAATAAGTAACTTCTGATTTGGGGAGCTTAGAATGGAATATAAAATGATAAATAACGTTTCACTATATTACATTATAAACCCTTCTTCCAAACATCATTTCACTATATTACATTATAAACCTTTCCATCCCTCTCAAACAACAATTTTCTAATATTACATCCATTTACATTCCATTCCATTATAAATCATTATATTTCATTCCGTTTTATTCCATTTCATTAAAAACCTTACGTCAAACTAAACATAGCATAAGTTCCGAAAACACAAATTTTGTATTTTTGTCAATTGTCACAAACGATTTTCAAAACACAAAGTGTATTTTTTTCTCTCAATTACTTAAAGCATGCTTGAGGATTCGTTGTCCGAACTTCATAAATGTTCATTGTTATGGCCATAGATTTGAATATCGATCATTACTAGTCAGTACCGGCCAGAAGGTATCGTGCTAGCTGATAAACAGAACAGAATAGGGCTAATGGTACCTATCGTCGATACCGAAGTTTTCCTATAGTACTAGCCGGTATTGTAAGTTTTACAAAAAGTATGGATTGTTCTGTAAAAATGAAAAAAAAATTTAACTCCCCCCAACCTGACCCTCATCTACTACCTTTTGATTTTTTCTCACTTTCTCTCTCTCACAGACTCACCTCCATTCTCTCTCACAGACTCACACCTCTCTCTCTCTCTCTTGCATTCTCCTCTTCTTCTTCGATGGTGTTTCTCCCTCTCTGGCGACAACTGAACCACTGCACCACATGACTGTCATCTTCCTCCATGCTAAGACATCACACACCACACCATTTTCAGTCCTCCTCTACGCAAACCCACTGCCACCAAACCAATTTCAGGCTTTAGGCCTCCTCCATGAGGACCACGCCACCACTGAACCTCCTCCATGCCACTGTCATTGGCCGCTCTCCTTCACGCATCCATAATCGCTAGAGCTAGAATAGATCTAGATCTAAACCCAATCCGACCCAAAAATTTGAAGCAAATAAGTTGTGAATTTTTTGGGTGTGTTTTCAATTGATTTTTTCTGCTTAATTGCATTTGTGATTGTGAATGGGTTGGAAGTTGGGATTAAATTATGAATTGGATTTGTGATTGTGAATGGGTTGGAAGTTGGAATTAAATTGTGATTTAGATTTGTGATTTGTGTTGGGTTGGATAGTGGATTGGAGTTGAATGAAATGATGCACGGTTTTGTTTTGGTTTATTTCTGGTTTGGTTCTTTGGTTGTGTTTTGGTTAAATTGGGATTTATCTTAAGTTTTGTGACGATTGAAATGCACGACATGTATGAATTTAAAGTTAGAAAGTTGAAAGTTTGAACTTAAATTAAAACCGAGAATGTAAAGACGGTATTTGGTTATTGGATAAATAATTAATTGAGAATAAAATTATGTCATTGTAATTGTATAGTAAATTAGCAAAAAATAAAAAATCTAATCAATTATATTTTTGGGCAAAAGGTTTTTTAAAATATCTCTAAGTTGTCATGATATCAAAGACTTTTCCTAATCTCATTTTTTTCTAGTCTTTTGTCCATCTCAACTATAATTTCACCTTTATTTATCCCAAAACTAGTTCATCTCATAGTCTTTGCATATTCAAATTCTTATTTTCTTATTATTCCATTTTTATCTCATCTATAATACCTTGGCATCATTTCTTTAAATAAGTGTGAAAGTTTCTTAATTCATCTTAATGAAAAAAATTACTCAACTTGTGCATTCCATTTCAAGATATTTATTAAAAGCAAGGATTTATGAAGATATGTCAATGGCAATAATCATATTCCTTAAAAAAATAAGAATAAAGATGAACATGCTAAGTGAAGTTAAGGATGTTCAAGTCATGGGTTGAATTTTTGGATTCGTTGATTCATCACCTTAAATCTTTGAACCTTCAAGACTACAAGGCATAACATTGTATGTTGATTTTAAAATTAGCATGAATTTATGACTCTCCAATAGGAAAGTCTCTCTATTTCTAAATTTTACTTTAGTTTCATGAATCTTTACTTGTTTAGGCTGAATATATGCCGCATTGGCTCATGAAGGACTTAGCACCACTAATTTATTGATGAAACCACTAAAGGATTAATTTCTTACAAAAATATCATCTTCATTTATTATTACCGATAAATGGAAGGAAGTTTAAGTATTCCTGATCAAACTGCTTCAAGAACATACAATGATCCAGGTTGGGCTCATGTTGCATTGGTCTAAGGTATGAAGAACCATACAATTTGCTTGTTTTGTAACAAGCATTTAAAAGGTGGCGAAATTACCCGATTAAAGAAGCATTTCGCTAGGATTAAATGAGATGAAGAAGAATCATAATAATTATCTTGCTTTACCATGGTTGAAAGATAACACTTCACAAATCTTGTTCAAGGTTAGAGAAACCCTGATAATATATATCATAAGCAATGTTTCCAATTGTTAAACTAGAAAAAATATACAAATTAAAACATCCCTTTTATTACTCACATTGATGAACCAGGACTTTATATCTTATGAAATGTACACATTTATTGAAATGTTCTCTCTAACCTCTCAAGGATCTTAACAACTCTTTACTATGCCAAAGGTCTTTTTCACAACTTAATTATGGTTTATTTATATTTAGAACAAACAAAAATAGTCATTATATAGACAAATTAATTATTACAACAACTAATTTTTAGGCAGGACCAACTAGTTTTTTGCATATCTTTAGTTTGCTAGACACCCTTCAATTAGAGTATCGACTAGCTAGACTCATTGCCAGATAAAAAGTCCCTTAGATAAATTTTTAGACACCATCGACTAATTGATCATACCTCTCTGACTAATCGGTAAATAATGCTTCAATTAATAAAAAATGTAACTAATGTACATTATTAGACAATGAACAATCTAACCTATATATAGTGCCAAATAGTGACTATATATAGGTTATCCAAACTTAATTTTTCATCCCTTTGAGATCTTTCAAAAAATAAAATCTCTTTTCTTTGACAAAAACTTGATTAAGAAAACATTCATAAAAATTTTCAAATTTTATTTGAAAATTAAGAGAGTTTTCTTAAAATTATTTTTAAATTTTCTCTTGATTATGACAAAGCATATACAATATACCATACATTTAAATAATCATGTAATGATTGATTCTCTGATTCATTCAAGTGATTAAGATAAGATAATAAGAAATATTAAAATCATTTGTTACATAAGGTGCTTTCCTCCTTATTTTTAGTTCTTCACTTGAATTTTCTTGAATCTCTTTTTAAGTGTATATGTACTCCAATTATTTGCTTGGTCTTTTGGTCGCTTAACTGATTCAATTAGTTCTTATACCCACTTTACTCTTCTATTGAACTTGATATTTTATACTAAGTCTCATTATAATAGAGTTACTCATATTACTAAAAGTAAATTCATTAATACCCATATATTTTATTATTATAAAAAATATAGGATAGGACCTTACTTTGTCTAATAAGAACTTTTATAATCAGTAGTAAAAATTCTTTTCAACTACAATTATCTATAACCATAGCAAATGTTGAACTAAGAAATGATAAAATATATGTTTTAATGATAACAAAATATATTTGCTACTAATCTTTTTATACCAACCACTTCTCTTTTTGTTTCCTGCATATATGTTAGTTTATGCCCTACAGTTAATCAATTTCACTATAATTTAGTGACAATTATTTAAAGGCATTATTTATCTTGTAAATGTTTAGATGTATATGATAAAGTCCATGAGATAATTATATATTGCAAATAAAATTATAATGAGATTATAATTATGAGATTCATATTGCATTTATGTATTATCCCTAAATTGTTCCTAGTCATTATTTTATTAAGACTGAACCTTAGTATAATGCAAAAGAACTAGCACAAGTTATGTTTTTCCTTATAAAGGAAGTAGTCGATCTCATAAACTAAATTATGGAGATTCTTAAACAAACATGTAGAGTGCTTATTAGAGAACAAGTTCACTAAAATGACTCGATATGAGAAATCCATTTGGAACATTACTTGTATGTCTATGAAAATTCTTATTGTGATGATTGTATAAGTGATCTTTTGACTTGAGGTCTCTAAAATTATCTTGTATAGGGATTGCTATGTTTTGATACTACTTATAACCTATTACAATCATAAGCCATTCAATCGGTAGTCATTGGATGTAGCATAAACATTAAAGATGATGTTTCGTTATTCTCGATTAGTATTGATTTGGGAAATCTTTGGCCAAAATGGAATGATGCTTTGTAAATAGTTTACAAATGTCATTAATTGAATCAATAGCTAATGGCGAAGAATTAATATGATTGGACTCAAAAAGAGTAGACATCAATTCCATGCTCTGTCTAATCAAAACAATATATGATGAAATGATTGAATTCTATAGAAAAAACATGCATGAAAAGGTTAGTCAAAACAACTTTGACATTCATAAATATTTGAGTGGTTACGATACGTTGCTAGACGCTAATCTTGATATATGATTATAAATTGTTTAAGTGAAGAATTAAAGATAAATTAAAAGGAGTTTTAATTTATCTAATTCTATTTATGAATTAGAATTAGAATTTATAAACATTGCCAATATATTTGAGAACTTAATGAGTCATACATAAAAAAACGAGTTGAAGAGAACAAAAACATTTTAATCAAGTTGGAGTTGATTGTAAAGTTTAAGAAATTTTATGATTAAATATGAGATATTTAATAAATAATGATCAATATCAGATATTAGATCTTATTTGAGCATAATTGGTATTTAGTTAGAATTATTTGTATTTCTAATTAAATTTTAATAGCCTCGCAAAAAACTTTCTAGCCCATGCAGTACACGCGCTAGACAATCCCATATATTATTTTGATTCTTAATATGTTTTTAAGTCTTATTTTTTATTAAATTACTTTAATTGAGAATAAGTTAGTTTAAATTCCTAATAAATTTGGAAAGGTATTTCTAATTGTTTGAAAATTGTTTTCAAGGGGTTATTTTATTAGGAATATTTTGGAATTTAGTTTAATTTTTCAAGGAATTGAATTATTAAACTAAATTAATTATCAAATCAATTTCAAAATTAAATTAATTATTATAATTATTTTTATTAGTATGATTAAGATTAATACTAAATTTAATTTTGGAATTGATTTGATAATTAATTTAATTTTAGAAAAGTAGTTTTAAAATTAGAATTAATTTTAGAAACTACTAACTTTTCTAATATAGGCGTGTACTGCAAGAAATCCTCAACATACCTCTAGACTTTCTTACACAACTATATACATGGTCATGCACTTTATAACTTAATCAAAATAGCTTTAAATTTTTCCAAACTTGTCCAAATTCATTCCTTTTTGCTTTAAGTGTGTGAATTAATCCTAGAAACGAAATATGAACAACTTAATTAACAAAATCAATAAACTTTGCACTACATATAGGGCTAAAAAATAACTAAATCACTATTTATTACATATTTACTTGGAAATTCTTTAAAATAGTCTCTCATTATACCATTGGTTATGATTTTTAGCCATGTTATTGATCAGGTTATGTGCTTCATCTACTATTTAATTCATGAGAGCACCATCAGTAGCATCATCAATTAAGATCTTAGTATTATAAGTCATCCTATTATAAAATTTATGAGTGATGAGCCATTTATCCAGCCAATGATAGGTGTATGATGTTAAAAATTCTTTATATATCTCCTAAGATTTGTAAAGCAACTCGCCTTCTCTTTAAGTAAAAGTTATAATATATTTTCTAATATGAGCAGTTTTATATTGGGAAAATAGTTATAAGGAACATTTAGGGTAATTTATCCTACGTAGTAATAGATTTTTGTTAGAAAGGCTTGTAGCCATTCTCTCATATTGTCCCTTAATGAGAAAGGGAATAGCCTTAGCATAATAGAATTTGGTGAGGCACCATTAAGCTTCAGCATATCATAATACTCTAGGAACACAAAACGAAGCAAATCCAAATCTTCAATAAGGAGACCTCCAAATTGATTCTATTACACTATGGAGGGAAAAAAAAGGCTTTAGATTAAAGTTATAGGCTTCAATATTGGGCCTTGTAATGCTCAAACTAATAGCTTGAGCACTTAGTGCAATAAAATCCTTTAAGAAAACTCATATGTTCTATAACCATCTTTGCTTCTTTAGCTTTTATCTATCTATGGATTCTTTTCCTTATATGTAGAATTTTTTTAATCTCAAGGTCTAGTTTAATAAGATTTCCAAGATTTTTGGACTGTCACATACAAAAAGTCAACTATAAAAGAGAAAGAGCGGAGAAAACTTAGTGAACAGTAATAAAACTAAAAAAAACAAAACAAAAGGTCTAGCCTAATTAGTTTGAAAGTCAAATCAACATTAACTATGCCTAGTCCAAGTAATGGTGCCAAAAACTTGGTATGTGTTTTATATCGCAAGCGCACAGTATAGTTATAGCTAGCACTAGAGAGTACAGAAAAATTCCAAGTGGACAAGTTATTAATTACCAATTATTCACAAATCTAATTATCTAGACTATCGAATACGAATGATTGAAAAGGGAAGAGATAAATAATTCTAAACACCAAACCAAAGAAATGATCAAGTAAAAAAGAATGTATGAATAAGCTAGATCTAGGTAAGATATGCCTCAAGACTTCATTATGTTTTGTCTTAACTCTGATTTAATGGACTCTAGTTTCTTGAGTCAATAAGAATTCCTAAGTTACAATTATGCTCTCTTTTGAGTAATATGGCCATTCTGAGATTAAATTAATTGAAATATGTTTCTAATTAAGATAACCTAAGAATGCTTTGATCTGATCTATTAATTGTTGTGATAGGTTTTACCCTAACCTAGAAAGATTACGCAGTTCTTCATCTAATAATTAACTTATCCCCTATCATCCATATTATGATCAAATCATAAACATCGTCTCTCAATCTTAAATGAACTTTTAACTTTCATTCCTTCAATTCAATTAATATAAGAACATGGATAAATCTTAAGAAAACTAGGTATTTCGTTAAATCAAAAAATCAATTTAAATCATTATATCCTAAGGGGCATCACACCTAAATCTATATCCCAATCAGTTCATGATTAAATAAGAAAGAACAATATGAAAACAAGATAGAACAAAAGAAAAAGAAGTCATTGTCATAAATCTTAAATTTTAAATTCTTGATGAATCTTTTCTAAATCATTGATCCTTTTCTAAGATTTTATGTTTTCTTGATCTCTAGCTATTGTCCTCGGCTTCTAATTAATTCTTTTTTCTTTCAAACTCCTTTATGGCTAAAAAACCCCTTTCTTTCTTGCTACCTCTTCTTTTAATAATTCAAACCATAATTTTATTGTTGAACTTGATCCTAAAATAAGGTCATGTATATATGATGTTGCTTTTCACTATATTCTATAAATTTCATGTAATTCAACATCACTAACGTACGCCTAAACACAAAAACATATATTGCTTATAGCTGCTGATCATGGGTTAAAACACAGGAGCATGTTGGCTGAGTAAGGAGAAACATAATGTGCATTTGTAGGACACATCCTTAACAATAGACTACATATGTGTCGTGTTCTTTAAAGATAGATTTCTAAGAGAAATAAAACGGGATGTGTAACATCCCGTTTTCATGTAACTGGTTAAACCCTAGAAACAGGTACAAGTGAGATTAATCGGAGAAATTAGGAAAACACATCTCATGCTCATGCATTTGTGAACAGTCATATGTGCACATGAAAAATGTCTGTACATGCATTCAGGACATTTTTCTCGGTATAAGTGTGAATAAGTGTGATTTTTGAAAAATAGGCTTTGTGAGTGATAATTTGAATTGGAGAGGATTATTAG
>JANIIA010476293.1:0-16906 GCA_027478495.1 Erythroxylum alaternifolium | reverse complement strand
TCAACTTCTTCTACTGCATTAAAATAAATTACAAATTAGTAATGTATGAAATTATTCTCAATTGTAAACTTGTAATACAGTATACTTTTAACTTAAATATAATCAAAATAAGATATGAACTAACAATTAGTAGATGTTCTTAATTCATTCGTTGTGACAAATGCATTTGCTTCATAAATCATATTTTCAAGTTCATTATAATCAAGATCATGCGATGATTCTTCTTCTTCGATCCAAAAATCAGTATGTTCAATACAATCAATATCATTTGGATCATATGTTCTCTTTTTACTAAGCGCTCTGAATACATAATAAAGAAATTATAAAGTCAACAATAAAAAATAAAATTAATGAAATAAAAACAAAGCTATAAAATATATGTTCTTCATTATCAGATTATAAGTAACATAAACAAGGTCATTAACTCTTTTATGTTCCAAACGATTTCGTTTCTTTATATGAATATGTTCAAAAACACTCCAATTACGTTCATAACCTGATAAAGAAGTTGTTTGACTGAGTAATCTAATAGCGAGTTTTCTCAATGTTGGAGCACTGTCACTAAATAATCTCTATGTAGCACCCACTCCCATAGGGCATATTCCTGAACACATTGATGGTATTCAAGACCACACTCTGCAAGGGTGGTGTGCTAGGATAGTCAATCAAACATAACCATTAAAACATTTTCACGCAACACACGCATTTTTAGAAAAAATTCATAATCATTTCAGCCCATTTTATTTATAAACATCACCAATTACAAATGTCATCACAATCTCACACTTGATCAAACATTAAACACATTGTCAGAATTTCAATAATCTTCTGAGACCATTACAAAACACAATATGTCTTTGAACATAACTGTTATTACAAACAAAATTCATTTATACAATAAATGAAGCTTGCGGAATACAATAATTAATATAAATTTGTAAAAAAATCTTTGTAGATGCCAACTGATCCTGACCTCTATCTTTTATCTGAATGCAGTTGTTAGACTCCAATTTGTCTAACTAGAGATCTCCCTGAGCCTAAAAAAATGTTGCAATATTGGATTGAGTTTTGCGAACTCAATAAGTGGACCATCCTCAATGGCGAACTCAATCACATAACACATCAATTCATGTAATCACGTAATTCACATTATTTCACTAATCATCATGTTGAATCACATACACTTCATATTCACTTAATTCATATTTAACATTTAGAAATCATTCAAAATATTTATTTCAATCATTTAAATCATACATATCAAATGCATATGCAATGGTCATGAGACTCATTTCAATTGTTATTGTTGTGACTGAGTACCTGTAACTGTCCTGTATCCATTGCGAATACCGGGCTTATTAATAACTGTCCCTTATCTGTTGGGGGTACAGGGCTCATTTTATAAAGTGAGCTAGGGGCTCTTACCACATTCTGAGCTTTAAGCTCTTTTTTAATTTTTGAGATTTAACCTCCTTTTTTATGGCTATTCTGGTCACAATAGCCTTTATCTTTCTTTCATTCATGTAATGAAATGCACTACATTCACATATTTTCAAACAATCACTAGTGCTCAATTTTCCACATTCACATTCACATTCATATATATTCATTAGTCTGACATTCAACAATAATGTTGAGAATTACTTATTTCATTCTAATTCACATACAATGAGCACTTCCTATGTTCTCACATTTAGTAAACTCCTCAGACCATTAATTTCTGAAATTGTCCTAATCACATTCACATTCAGTAGTAATTCAATACATAATTTAAAATAAAACAAACAATGAAAGTGAGACCATCTAGGTCGACTTATAGTACGCTCCAACTTTGAATTTGCTTCTATGATCCGGAAACATCTAGATGCAAATGTTGAATCCTGTATATCAATTTCATGCAACACACATAGTGCACACACATTATTAATTGCAAAATCACATAAACATTCAATTATACATATATGTATATATGTAATGTGTAATGCATGCTCATATTGACAATATCGGGTATATTTCCTTTATTCACAACTCATTGTCATTTAATAACATCTTTCAATCATTCTTTAATACAAATGCACTTTACTCATTTCAATTACCTCATTTCTTATCAACTAGGGTCATTCAAGATCTCATTTCATCTTATTTACATCATATGGAAGCACCCAAGTATTGATTTGTTCATATAATAATCAAAGGACAATTCTTTACCTCCATAAATCTATCCACGATCGTGGTATCCCTGCCAAGATCGTGACAGAAATATTTTCTGGCCTAGCCACGATTATAGGGTCCCTGCCACGAAATCCAATCTCCTTCCATACTATGTCTTATTCATAATGCATCAAACAATTCATTCATTATGTTATGTCCTCATTTAACACTCTAAACATTTCACATTTAGATGCATTACCTTTAAACATCCTTTTCCTTAAAGGTATAACATCAAGATCAATAAAAACTTATCACACATTTAACAAACTTTTCCAACATCACCTATGTTCCTTTTTAAGTCCCAATTAAGTCCAAAAACATCATAATTATGTTCAACCATTGCATAATCACCACATTACCATGAAAAATCAATTCCCATGATCGTGGCCTCCCCTACCACGATCGTAACAAAAACAAATGTCCCAGTATTCCTGCAGTTTTCCAGTTTTTTTCTCATGATAGATTTTAGTTCAGTTTTATAGGACCATTTTGACCTAGACAAAGATGTTTTTAGGTAACACTTTCTCTAATAAAATGTTTCTCTATGTCTTAAGTTTCTAAAGAACATAAATTCATGCATTTTGGATCAGTATCATGCAAATTGTAATCAAAATACTGCAAACTATTCTTATACCTTGACAAAACACCATTTTCAACTTCAATCCAAGTTTCAAGACTCTTAAAGACAATTTTCAAATTCTATTCCTTCATAAAAATTGTATTAATATGTTTCTAGTTTAATATAAGTCAAAAACAATCCCATTTGGATTACTAAAATTCAATATATGGCCAAAATAAAAATGTATGTTCAGTAAAACACTGCATATAACATACTTCAGCACACCTTTAACTTCATTTTCATCCTAGTTCATCTTTTTTGCTTAGTCTATCATTTCTAACTCATGTCATCATTATTTCCCCTTTATTCCTACTTCCACTTCAACTCAATATCATACATAACAATTCATGATCTATGTTTGATCATTAACCTAAAAATAGAATGTATAACATTCATTCATAACTCAATTTTTTGCACTTCTTTCAACCCCATGTTATGACTCATTCTAACTCTAAATCATCTCTACATCAATTATGTATCATAAATAATCATACACATAAAAGTAAGACATGAACATACCTAGGTTTTCTCATTCACGTCCAACACACAGATATATATATACAATTCTTCATGATCATGATCAAAATTCTCAAATTACACATCAAAATGCTTTATTTAACACTACCCACAAAGATTAAAACCCAACTTACTTGATTTAACTCCAAATCCTTCAAGATCAAACCAACCCTAACTTTGTAGGTAACCCATGTACATCACCATTTCAAGGTGGGAAGTTGGGTCTTTTATGAGGAATGAGAGAGAGAGAGTGTAAGATGATGGTAGTAAATGAAGGGTGAAAGTGAGCTTCAACTTTGATGATGGTGGAGAGAGTATCGTGGAAGTGAAGAAGAATAACGAAGAAGAGAAGAAGAGTGTTAAAGAGAAGAAGAAAAACAAGAATGAAAGACAACAATTAAATGGGTCTTTCATATAAGAGAGCCGTGAGTGATATGTATGGTGTGGCAAGTGACACATGTCACTTGTAATATGTCCAATTCCCATTGGTTTAAAAGATGTTCTTTCATTAACTTGTCAAATCAACTTCCAATTTCTAGTCCAATTATCTCCAAATTTCAATGAGATATGTCATTAAATCCAAATATCACTTTTCAATAATTCTACTACCATTTGATATTTATTTCTACTACCATTTAACAGTTGTCCTGTCACTTGACCTTTTTCCTAGTCCATAAATACCCCAAAATTCTAGAAAATTCTCAAATTTTTTCAAAAATTCTAAATTGATAATTTAATTCACTAAATCAATTTTAAGAACAAAATATTCACTATCCATAACATAATTACTTTAAATCAATCATTTATACCTAAAAATGTCAAATGAGTGCATGTACAAATTATTGTAATGTGTGCAATGATCAAATTCACGTGTGTGCATGTTATATTACGCATGAGCACGAAATGCATTTTTATTTTTCTCACTTTTATTTCTCATTTATGGTATTCTCGGCTCTAACACTTAATATGAGAATGAGATGTTACAACTTTTATGCTACTTGACCCAAACACATCTCACCTTACCTTTACACAAATTACAACCTTGAAAACTCCTCTGATTCATGATTTTACATGCGAACATTAGTGGTTGAGAAATGAAATGATATGCAAGGTTATGGATTTTCATGATCATGAATGGTGTTGAGTGCACCTATTGATATATTTTATTTAAACACATTTTCCAAGTCTATCATTAAATTGCTCAGTCTTTAAAAGTATTGAATGTTGATTGATCATGAGTAAAAGCTTGGAATGTTGAGTTCTTGTTATGATTTTTCAAAGTCATTCATCTTTTTTATGATTGTGTATTCTTGAAACATATGGAAAATGAGTCAATGTTTTTAGGTCTTTAAGCTTAAATTTGATGTTTTGCCCGAGGACAGCCAAAAACTAAGTATGGGAGAAATCGATATGTCTTTAATTGTTGATACATTTAATCATTTACACTTAGAGATTAATGGTACGAAAGTGCTTAAGATACTTGCTTTAATTCATATATGATTTCAGGTACAATTTGGAAGCAAAGAAACTAATGTGAGTTGAAAGTACTACATTTGGGCTATTTTTTAATGATTAATTGATACTTTTCTTCATGGATCAAGAAGAATAAAATTAAAAGAAAAGAATCAAAAATACAAATACAAAGAAGAAGAATTAATTGTGGCAGCAGGGAAAAAATGAAGCAGGAAATGGAATCACATCAAGGAGGAGCAAGGACCCTAAATAGCAGCAGACATTAGGCCTTTCATGTAGCCAAAATGACGTGAAGCAGAGGTGGAAACAAGGAGCAAAATGGAAACACATGGACAAACTGGTCAAGAAAAACGTCATCGTACAGAAGCAGCGTGAGGTTTATACAATTTTGTGAACAGTAGTGTGGACATCCTGATTTTATTCATCACATAAGCAAACAATGAAGGGGGCTTATGACAAAACAAAAAGAGAAGAGTGAATAGCATGAATAGTCTAGATGGCCAACAATCTTCATTTGTCAAATTGTAAACAGTAGAGAGTAGAGAAGCTTATGCTATGAAGAAGACCAAAAAGGATCTTCGGTAGGGTTATTTTTATGGGGGTTAAAGCATTTTCTTAGGAGACCATGGAAGGCTAAATGTCTCAGAACTGACGATCCGGGCTAAGTGTATTTTCCTATTTTTGTTATTTCTTTCTCCCGTTAGAAATTAATTGTGTTATTGTATGCTAATCGAATTGGGTTTTATGTATGGATAATCAGATTTTCGTTATTGTTTGGTTATTTGTGTATAAACCCATTGGGTATTGTGAAAGAATGATTTTAATGCATTTGTTGAATCGTTTAATTGCATACCCATTGCTATAATTTTGATATAATTCGTAATTATTATATTAAAATTCATGTATAGTGACTAATGATTCATAATCATTAGGAATAATATAGCCTAGGTTAAATGACACATCGTATGTGATTATTGCCAAGATTAATCAGTTTTCCTAATTTGTAATGACATTGCCTAATTAAATTTGGAGATCGTATCATAGGTTATTCAGTGGTTAGGTTTAATTAACGATCATATCTTGATTAAGCAAAACCTAAGGAAAAACTCAGGTTAATTATTAACCCACGATTAAAAGTTGTTAGGAGAGGTTTGAGAACAATAAATCATTGAAATATGCTTCATTAGGACATACGTCAAGATTGAACCAGAGAATCGGATCCCTATCAAATTCCCCACTTTTATCATTTTCGGATGTTTTCTTTAATTTTTTATTAGACTATCTTCATTTGATTTTTTATTATGTTTTAATTTTAAAATCCAAAACCCCCTGTTATACTTAAAAACTAGTTAATTTCAATTCATAAACTTCACACACATTCTCTATGGGATTGACCTAGACTCACCACTACCATAGTAGTAGTCTAGTTATTTTATTTTAACTAGCATTATGAGGCACGGTCAATTTTGGTGTCGTTATTTTATTTGTTTTGTTTTAGTTTTTGTTTGTGATTTAATTAGTGTTTTATTTATATTTGTTCATAATTGATTTCTTTTCAGTTAGTTCTTGATCCTTATTCTATTTCTTGTTTGTGATTTATTAAAAAATCACAGATGGAAGTAGTTTTTTCTTTAACTCTTCCTCTCAATCCCATAACCAATGTTAGACTGATCAACCTAACTTTAGTTATGGATAGGATAATTAACAAAGTTACTTCCATGATAGTTTATAGGATGCATAACAATTCTCATATAGACCAGAAGCTTCCTACCACGACTCCAGTTCATCTCTAGAAGAGTTGATTAATATTGTGAATGCTAATACTTTACAATTGTAGCAAAATACTCTACAATTTCAATAGGATTGAGGGCAATTTCCAAAAGCTACATGGTCTAATGCCTAAGATTCTTAAATCCAATATGATTCAGGTATATCTCTAGAAGAAATGTTTAGTATTATAGATGCTAACAATCTTCAAATTCAACAAGATATGTAGCAGTTAGAACAGAGTATGGAACAGTTGTTTCAGCAAGCTTTACAGCAAATCTGACAGGATGCTCTACAATTCTAACAAAATGCATTGCCTCGATGTGGAGATATCAATCATCTGTAATGATAAAGCGAAGAGGAGTGACTGCATCAACTCGAGGTATACCCAATGAACGTTTATGCAGAAACTTTACAAGGTGATGAGGAGCTTGATTATTTTGAGGTTAACCCTTAACGAATTGCTTATGTAGAATAAACGGAGGAGGAACTCAAAGCAGAAAAAGACATAGGTTTTAGCTCAGAGGTAAGTATTGAGTTCATGAATTATTTTTGAGAATGACTCTTCACCTTTACATAAAAAATTGGAGGAATTAAATGAGGAAGAAAAAGGTAAAGAGACATTTGAGATCTTTCTATAGTGTATGGACTCAATTAAGATTAAAAGTCAGCGGATATGGAAAATTTTGAATATGATAGACCATTAACTGAGACCATTTCCCAAAGAATCTCACATAGAGGATTCTCATGTAACGCCTAAAAATCACAATTTTATCATATGAGGATGAAGCATAGAGTCGAGGTAGCGACCCTACACAAAGGCTCTTCTTAGGAGGCAACCCAAAGGAAGTAAAATTCTTGTCTTTACATTTTTGCATTTCTTTTTATATGCATGTGTGTTTTTTGTTGGTTTCTTTCTTGCTTGTTTTAAGTTTTCATTCAAAATGAGAGAAAGAATAAAACAAACAAAACAAAGCCTGGTGGCACTACCTGGAATAGTCTTCCACCACTGGTACATTAGACCTCATAGAAGCGAGACTCTATAGTCAAACTTCTCTTCAAACTCGTAGTCCATCTGATCAAATATTCTTTCAGTCCTCTTTAACCATCCTTTTACCTCAGCAGGATCTATACTTCGGTAAAAGTCCACAGCCCCCTATTTTCTAGGCTTATCATACCTCCTCTCTTTCTTCTCAGAAATTCTCGAAGGCATTTGTTCAAACTCAGGTACTGGAGACTCTCTATTGGCTCCTATAAACTCTAGGTCAACTCACTCTGCAACTTGATCTCCTATGGCAGATGACCTATAACAAAAATAATTGTGATCACTATATGAGTCTCTCATTATACATTATGCCTAAATGTTCTTATATGTCCCTATGTGTGCTAAACCATGCTCTGATACCAAAAATTGTAACATCCCACTACTATAGAGTATATACCCAAACATCCAGAGGGCATTCCAGAACATACACTATGACAATGGCATGTTAGAGCATTCACTTTCACTCATATGGCATCATACGAAATAACATAATACTTAAAAACTCAATTCTTCATTTCATTTATTAAAATAATTTACACTGTAGTCATTAAAACAAATATTTACATCATCACAAGCATTTGAGATGTTTATTCCTCTTTTTATAAAAAGTTCTACATGATAAAATAAACTACATAAATACAATCTATAACTACTCAGATGTACAATTTTGATGAGTTTTGATGAGTTTTACGAACTCAATGAGTTAACCATCCTCGATGTGCTCACTCATTCAGAACATCAAACATTTCAAATATAAACTAAACACACAATATTTCTTAACTTAGTAATTCATCATAGATTACACTTATTTCATATTATCTTTTTACAAGAATTCAATCATATTATCAAATGTACACAAATATGGCATATCACAATATCATCATAATTTAGAAATGTTTTCACAATCATATATGTACAAATGTATATGCATATGAGACCCCACTTTTGTCGTTATTTTGTTATGACCAAGCACGTTTCACTGTCTTGTATCCCTTGTTAGTATCAGGCTCTTTTCAGACACTGTCCCGTACCCATTGTGGATACCGGGCTTATTAATCACAGATCTAGTGGCTCTACTTGCACATTTCTGAGCTTTAAGCTCTTTCAGGCTGGCTACTCGAATCATAAAATCTTTATCTAATCATGCATATCAATGTGATGCATCAAGTCATAAAATATGCCTTCAATAACATTTATCTATGATGCAAAGTCAGATTCATATATTCGTCGAACCTAAATCCAGCATTTAACTTTTCATTGAGTATACAGATATCTTTCAAACTTATATGCAAACAGAACACTCCCAAAAAATTCCCAAATATCAAACTCCTCGGACTATTAATGTCCGGAATTGTCATATATAGATCATTAACAATTTAATAACTGGGAGTTAAACAGAAATATATTAGTCCTAGTGAGAACATCTTGGTTACTCACAGTACTCTCCAGATTACACTATTGCCTGGATGGTCCAGCATCGTCTGGATTCAGTCGCTCGACTTTTGAGTCTAAAATCATTCAATACACACAAAATTAACAATACAAAGTTAGCCAATCAAATACATATTCAATCATACACATAGATCTGTGTGTCATGTTCAATGCAAGCTCAATTACTTTCTCGAGTATGTTTCTTTAATCATAATTCATGATCATTCAAACATTATCACTTGAATATATCTTATTTGCACTTAGGTTTATACCTCAATTAACTTGTTTAATCTAAATTCATCAATCAATTATCAAACTAGTTCTTTTCAAGCGTAAATAAATCATAGGAAAGTACCTTATCATTAGTTGTTTCAAAAATCACCTAAAAGTCATCATTTCACTCTTTATGCTAGCCCACGATCATGGTAAACCTTCCTACAATAGTGACAGAACCTTATATAATAGGCCATCATCATGGGGACTCTTCCACTATTGTGACAGGACCAAAATAATTAGTGCACGATCGTGGCTATTGTTCCCTCTAATTCTCCATGAATTCACTTACTTGGAAACATCATTTACACTTCCAATTTTCACGAATTCATGCTCATTTGTGCATCCTAATCTAGACCTGAATTATATTCACTTTATATCTCACAAATCATGGTCTTTTATTCAAAAAACAAGTTAGAAACTATCATATATTATCATGCATATAGTCCTAATTCTTTCTCAATTTAAGAACACTATACTAACATGTTCCTTTAACAAAAGTTCGCCTTTATTATACTTCAAATCCAGATCTAATTCGTCCATGAATCAACCTATATAATCCACGATTTTCCCATACTAAGAACAAGGATGAAAATATCCAAGTTCATTCAACAAATTTCCAGCACACTTTATCATCAACATCATAAACATTTCATTCCAATTCAAGCATTATTCTCATGCTATTAATCTTACCATCGAGATCATGTTGTTACTTACTTATTAGGCTTCCAATTCAGCTCAAAACATCAAAATAACCTATCCTTCTAATCAAGCAAATCCGAAACAATTCTAAGGTAAAAATAGATTGATTTTTAACAGCAAGATGAAGGTAACATTCAGTTGGTTTTTTTGGCTATTTCATGAAGGATTAAAAAGTGATTTTCATGTAACAATTTGAGCTAGGGTTAAAACAACATGTAGAGAGAAGATAAAAGCAGTTTTGGTGTAGAAGAAAAAGGGAAAGACAGCACAAACTTGGCTACTGGAACTTGCTTCATCAAGGTGCTAGGTGTCTCCAAATTATATAGGCATGCATCATTTGGCATATCAACCATTTGTTCATTAATTAAGCTACCATATGCCCCTTAAGATGCTGCCATTGATCTCCTATTAATTTGTCCACATGTCACGCATTAATTGGTCCACTTGCCATTCTATAATTGTTCCATTTTTCAAATAATGACTAGTCCATTTGTCACTCATTTAACTATGCCAAATGCCACTCAATTATAGGTTTAGTCATCCTAATTTTTCATGTATCAATTTATCCTACGACTTAGCATTTTTCTTAGTCCAAATGTACATATTAATTCATCACTCTCCCAATTAATCACAATTAATTCCAAATTATTAATTAGAATCTAGTCAAATCAAAATTCAAGACATAACAATTCACAATTCATATCATATTCATTTTTAATCTTTCATACTCCAGAATATGTCAATTGAGTGCATATGCTATTTTCGTAATGTGTAAAAAATATAATTCATGTGTATATGCTAATGATATGTATGTAAATGAAATGCCCTCAATGTTATTACTCATTCACAATGATCTAGGGTTCTAACCTTAAGCATGTTCAAAAATTGGATATTACAATTCTCCCCCTTAAGAAATTTCATCCTCAAAATTCTTACATGATTGGCCAAATAGGTAGGGGTACTATTTTCTCATGCTCTCTTCAATTTCCTATATAGCTTCTTCATTCGAATGATTCCTCCAAAGGACTTTAGCCAATGGAATCATTTAGTTTCTCAATTGCTTATTTTGATATCCTACTATCTTCACCAGTTCCTCAATATAACTCAGATTACTTGCAACTTCAATATCCTGAGCTAGTAACACATGCGTCGGATTAGAACGATACCTCCTGAGCGTACTAAGATGGAACACATTGTGTATCTGAGCTGTTTCAGTAGGTAGTGCTAACTTATCAGCCAATGGTCCAATTCTCTCAATAATCTCATATAGAACAATGTATCTAGGGCTTAGCTTACCTTTTTTACCAAACCTAAGCACTCCTCATCAAGGCGACACTTGATTGCAAGGTTACAGTGCTAAGTTTTAATATTTATAACCTTGGTAAATTCTACAAGTGTATGGGTTGTTTACATAGTACCAAGGTATCGATCCCACGAGGAGGGCTAAAGTAGTCCTAAAATCTAAGGTCGTACTAAACTATAATAATTCAAAAGGAATAAAATAGTGTGGAAAATAAATCTATCAAACAATTAATTTCAAGAATTGAGTTGAAGAAATCTAAATACATAAACAAACCACATAAGCAATCCCAAAACTAACCTAGAAACTATTAAGTGAGAGAATGGGCGATTTAGTTCGAAATTAACAAAAACCTAATCAATTGTGCAATTCTCGACTTAATAGGTATAGACAGTCCTAGGGTGAATTACTCTCTCTCAAGTTATAATTCTTAACCCTAATTGATGATTGCTAATTTAAATTATAGATTCGTGAACTCTCAATTCGCGATTAACCTAAAAGCTAAATTAGTTCTAAATTGTCTAATAACCTACGAGGAATTTATGCTCAATCTGCCGTTACATAACTCTATCGATTCAATCCAATTCTTTACCTATCAATTAACCTAACTCTCATTAACCCAAATTGGTTATTTTCACTCGACTCACCCTCTTAGTTTATTACTGAATTATTACGAGCAGAAATTGAATCACAATTAATCAAAAAAATCACAACCAATTAATCTTTATTAATCTCAACAATAATCAACACTCAACAACTACAATTTCAATAAAAATCCCAATTTCATACATAAATAAAATTGAAATAAACAAAGAAACTACTGTTGGAACGGATCGTGATGGAAGCGATAGCAAGAAATCAACTCTTCCAGGAAGTACATCGCGTTAAACTTTGTCTCCTTATCTTTTTATCTTTGTCTCCTTCCTCAATCTCTCAAAACTCTATAGGGTTTTTCTGAAATATTGCTGACGTAAAAGCTCTCTATTCAGATTTTTGAAGCCCCCTTCATCTGTCTCACAATGTTTTATTTATACTTTGGGCACTCTAGGTTAAAGTCAGGGTCGAAACCGTCAGAAAAATCTTGCAAAATTTGAGTTTTTGCTTCAGCTCGATGCAGGGCATGATCGTGGCCCTGCCTGCCATGATCGTGGTCGACGCCTTAACCTTTCTGTCATGATTATGGCCTTGTGTGCACGATCATGGCATGGCTTAGAGACTTTCTGTCACGATCGTGCCCAGGTGCACGATCGGGGCCTAGCTGTTGCTAGCTTATCCTTCTATGTTACAATCCTGGCCTTCCTGTGCATGATCGTGGCCTATGGCTTTGGCCCAAAACTCCTCGAATCTTCTTCATGCTTCACTGTTTGCCATAAAACACTAACAAATGTATCACAACACCTAAAAAATATAACATTTAAGCTCAAAGACTTAATCTAACCCCATAAAAACACTAAAACACATAAACTAATATAATTAAACACATAAACACACACTCAACACTTAAATTCACACTAATTACATAACAAATTCAATCCTAAAACATCATGCAAAGGAAACTTATCAACATCCCTATACTTAAACATTTGTTTGTCCTCAAGTAAACAAAACAACAAACACACAGCAACACAACACACAATGCAATAATGAGGCAATGGCTTTGACTTTATGAAATAAATTTAATCTTGAACATAATATGACAAGTTATAATTATTCATTAACTGGCAAAATCTATATCTAAGGGCTTTGAACTAAATATACAAGTTAATCGGGAGCTAAGTGCTAATTCAATTACCCTTTTCAATTGTACACACACATTAATAATTCTTTGGTTCTTCAGACTTTGTAACTATTCCTAAGTACATTTTCATGAAAATTTAAGCTTATTACAAGTCTGGTAGGTTTTTGTTAATAACACACCCTTTTTTTATAATATTTTTAAACATGAACTTAGTCTTTTACTCGAAGGCAAACATTGGTGATGAATGTCGATCTGCTTACTCGACTAAGTCATTTATTAATAGCTTGGTTGAAACGCCATTATAGCCTTTTCAAGTGAAGGCACACATTTGTCATGATTGTCGATCCGGTTACTCAGTTATCATCATGTTTTCAACTGGCTACTAGCTTTATTCATAACCCAAAGGCCAACAGAATAGTGATTATTAACAAAACTCTTTTTTTTATTGCTTACCTTGTTGTTTTTAGCTATTCATTTTCATGAAAAAATACTAGTTAAGCTACTTAAGTTAAAAAACCTCAAATTATGAATGAATGTGGCCATCTAGAGGGTGCTAAATTTACAATAAGTTATAATTAGGCTGTATATTTATCTAAAGGCCCCCTAATTCACTAATTTTGCAAGCTAATGATCATTCACAACCTACTAGACTATATTCAAAATTAAACAAATTTCACTTATCTAAGCCATTGACACATTCGAACAATTCGCACAATGCAACTTAATAACAATCATATGGTATGCAAAAACACAATCCCTCTCTACACTTGAACAACACATTGTCCTCAATATAAGAAAGAAACACACATCACATAAGATAAGAAAAGACAAAGCAGAAATTAAAGTGACAGAAAACAAATAAAAAATAAACATAAAAAACAAAATAGAACTTAAGGCTAATTTGGAAAAGAAAAAAACTGAATAGAAAAATTGGGTTAGGCATAAATCCTATGGAGATGGAGGTGGTGATGGTGAAAGTGTCAAGACCAAATATGTTTGACATCGAGACTATTTCCCTATCTTATGATTAATTCAAGAGAAAAAAATAATTAGCACTCCAAACTGTTCCAAATCATTCAAGACTTATTTAAGAATTTAAAACAAACCTAACTACACAACAATTTAAATCTAACTACTAAATGTGCTAATTTATGGTCATTAGCTTGACCTTCATCTTTTAAAACTCAGCTAGGATCAATTATGAATGGCTTGCTTCCACCTTTCTCATTCAACATCAATTTTGTAGCTTGTGAGTAAGCTAAAAATTGCAAAATTATTAGAAGGACAATATTGATAGAATTATGAAAACCAATAAAGCTCAGTAATGTCCTTTCTTCGAGTGAACTATCAACAAAACAGGGAATAACAAAACTCACTGAATTTTTCATGGAATCCAACAGTTTGCCTAGGAAGAGGGTGAGTTGTTCTTTGTTTAGGTCTTCCTCATTCACCCTCATCTCCTCTTCTTCTTTAGCTTTTTGAACAGAGACTCCCATGCTTTCTTCAAAATCGATGTTCGTGGTCATCTGTTCTTCATCCTTCTGTTCTTCAAAAGATTTGAACACATCAATTATCCTGAATGAACTACTAACCTTCAGATTATTAAATACATAGTTCATGTTGAATGTCTCATCATCATCATCAATCTAAAGGGTAGGGTTCTTTGTATGGACGTCCACTCGATATTTTTCAATTTTCACTTGTGGTATATCTAGGACTGGTGAATAAAAGGGAGGGTCGACTTTCTTGTCTTCATCCTCTTTTTTAATTTCTTGGTCTTCTTTAAGGTCAAGTTTAGCTTAATTTTGTGTTGGTTTATTTAGCTCTACCCCATTCCTAAGTGTGATAGCCTAACATGGTTCTATTGAATTCACATTCATATTGTGTAGACAATTTTCTACACTTTGCCTACAAAATTTCCTAGAAAGTTGTCTTATTTGAATCTCCAAATTGTGAATAAAAGGGACATGATTTTTTGTTACTCGATCAATTTGCTCTTCCAGTCTCTTCTGACCCTCTTCTATGTCTGTCAGCTTATCCATGATTTTGTCCAGCTTGGAATCCCATAAACTTGACTCATCTTGTAAAATTCCTGAAAGGTTGTGATGTCTTATGTGAGTCCTTACATTGTTAAACCAATAGAAAAATAGGAGGTTACGCCACCCCAAATTGTACGTGTTCCAACAAGGATCATAACTTTCCCAACCATATTGTGCCTCAATGTAATTAGTACAATTTCCTTGCTCCCTATAATAATTATCTTCCATCATTCTTCTTTCCATTCTTTATTGGCATTTAGCTCTTCAGATATCTTATTCTCACTCTAAGTTATCTTGATGTGTCTTTACGTTACGCCCTAATTTTTTTCCCTAATTTAAAACGAAAGATAGTGGAATAATGCCTTAGACTAAAGAACTAAACTAATCGCCTTCCCAACAACTATGTCAAAAACTTGATCATAAGGTTACACGCGTTAAGTTTTAATATTTATAACCTTGGTAAATTTTAGAAGTTCACGGGTCGTTTGCATAGTGCCTAAGGTATCGATCCCACAAGGAGCGCTAAACTAGTCCTAAAATCTAAGGTCGTACTAAATTATAATAATTCAAAAGGAATAAAATAGTGCAGAAAATAAATCAATCAAACAATTTATTTTAAGAATTAAGTTGAAGAAATCTAAACAAGGAAACAAACCACACAACCAATCCCAAAACTAACCTAAAACCTATTAAGTGAGAGAAAGGAGGATTCAATTCAAAATTAACAAAAACCTAATCAATTATGCAATTCTCGACTTAATGGGTATAGACGATCCTAGGGTGAATTACTCTCTCTCGAGTTATAATTCTTAACTCTAATTGATGATCACTAATCTAAATTATAGAATTGCGATCTCTTGATTCACGATTGACCGAAAACCTAAATTAGTTCTAAATTGTCTATTAACGTATTAGGAATCTATGCTCGATTTCTCATTACACGACTCTACCAGTTTAATCCAATTCTTTACCTATCAATTCACCTAACTCTCGCTAGCCCAAATTGATTTTTTTCACTCAACTCACCCTTTCAGTTTATTGCCAAATTATTACGAGAAAAAATTGAATCATAATTAAATCAAAAGAAAACACAACCAATTAATCTTTATTAATCTCAAGAATTGAAAACGCAAAGGTGAGTATAGACAATAATCAACACTCAATAATAGCAATTTCATAAATAAATAAAATTGAAATAAACAAAGAAACTATTGTCGGAATGGATCATGGAGGCAACGATAGCAGGAAACCTTCTATTGTGGAGTACGTCGTGTCAAGCTTTATCTCCTTGTCTCTCTTCCTTCGTCTCCTTCCTCAATCTCTCAAAACTCTCTATGTTTTTTTTCCAGAATATGGCTAGCTTGAAAGCTATCCATTCAGACTCTCCAAGCTGCTCTTTTTGTTTTGTAATATTATTTTTATATCTTAGAAACCTTAGGTTTAATCTGGGGTCGAAACGGTCTAAAAAATCACGTGAAATTTAAGTTTCTGTATTAGTCTGACGCAAGCCACAATCGTGGCCCTGCTTGACTTGGAGACTTTCTATCATGATTGTGCCCTAGGTGCATAATGGTGGCCTGGTTGCTGCTGGCTCCTCCTTCTTTGTCACGATCGTGGCCCTATTGTGCACAATCGTTGTTGGAACCCCACCCCGGCGAGTCACGTGCCCGACATCCTACGAGACATCTGGACGCGCATCTCACAAGGGAGGAATTCCCACCAGGTCAAACCTCAAAAACAAACTCATTTCACTTACCTCCGAACAGAATTAATGGTAGGTCATAAAGGAATT
>JANIIA010476207.1:0-16925 GCA_027478495.1 Erythroxylum alaternifolium | reverse complement strand
GAATCAAACAAGGTTGAGGACATAACAGAACAACTACAAACGAGGCTAACACTAAAGAAATTAGTCAAGAAGAAGGTTAAAGGGCACAAAGTAGAAGAAAACCCTAGCATTGGAAAGAAGAAAAAGGACCCAAGTTTTTTACATTCCCTGTAGTATTAACAAAGTCAACATAGACAGGGCATTCGCAGATTTGGGAGCAAATATCAATATGATGCCCTATACCTTTAGTCAGAAGTTGGGGTTAGGAGAGTTAAAACCCACAAAGATGTTAGTAAAAACGGTCGACATAATAGTTCATCAACTAAAGGGGATTATTAAGGATGTGCAAATACAAATTGATAAATTTACCTTTTCCATAGACTTCTATATATTGGATATTGGAGATGATGTATAAACCCCTATGGTCCTTAGACAACCGTTCCTGGCCATTGCTCGCTCAATAATTGACTTTGATGGGGGTGAACGAACTCTGAGAGTGGAAAGCAGTAAATAACCTTCAAAGTGTCAAAAAATGACAATAGTTCTACTTTACCTCCAACTAATATCAAGAAAACCGAACTGCAAAGACAATGGGAAGATATTGAGGATCTTGAGAATTCATTTAGAACGAAATGAATGCGTAGAAGAAGGCAAAGGAAGGAGAAACACAAGGAAGGTGGAATCCATAGCATAGTAGCTCATGTGTAAATTGTGCAATCAGTGACTGCACTACCATTGCACCATTCATTTAAACCACCGTGAGCCAAAAAAGTGCATCAACCTACCGACGTTAAAAGAAGCACTGCACGGGAGGCAACCATAAAATATTAAAATGATGTTATTCCTTTTTATTTCTAGATAGTTAAATTACGTAGTTAGGTTAGTTTGTTTCCAAATAAAAACAGAAAGGCATAGGACTTCGCCATTAATTAGATGATCAAGGAAGGAAGTAAGGAGAGGTGAAAGGACCATAAATAGTTAAGAAGTGATTTCGAGGAAGTGGAGAAAAACAAAAAAAGAAGAAATATTAAAAAATTGTGGAAAATTGTAGACCACTATCATGGCTTGCAGCAGGGTAAAAAGGGGGACGTACGATTTTTAAAGTCAAAATTACCATTTTATCCTCCAATCACTTATGTATTTAGTTCTAACTTCATTTTTTCACTTACTTTCATTTTTACTTTATCTCTCTAGATTTGAAACCTCTAAACCCTCTCACTTCTCTCTACTAAATTTCAAACTTTCAAATTTCTTCCAACTTCTATTGACTCGCAAGCCAATATGTCATGCATCAAGCAAATAGTAAGGCGCGATCAATCAGTGGGTTGAAACTAAGTCTCAGGGCAAGGGATAAGAAACAGGGCAACTGATTATGGAGCACCTTTTCCGATCTTCTCATATGAGGAAGGTACCTGTTTTCATCCTCTTTGTAATAAAAAAATTATGGTTCCAAAGTATTATCATTTTAAAACCTTAAATAGATTAGAATTACAAGACTTGGTCGAAAGCTTAGTAGAAAAAATTCAATGGGGTCAGTTCATTCAATTTCAATTCCCAGTTTACAAAGAACTTACCTTAGAATTTTTTACATCCCTTCATGATGAATCCAACAACCCAAGTCAATTGTGATTTAGGTTACAGGGACAACCTTAGGGGCTTAATTATGAAACTTTGTACGAAATTTGTGGTTTCCCTGAATCATCCATAGTGGATCAGCACGATGATTTCTGTGTCAACCCTCACTAAACTGAACTAACTAGGTTAGAGATTTTCGACGCTAAGAACGCACACATCAACATCATTAGGAGCCACGAACACTAGTTAATGCATAAGTTCATGTGTCAAATCGTGTTTGTCAAAATGGAAACCAACAAGTGTTTGAAGAAATAACTTTTCATGTTGTGGTGCATAGATCGCAGCATCCTAGTTTACATAATCACCCATATCTTCAACGCCATTATTGCTGCTCTAGAGAAGAGGAGTAATAACTTAGGAATGGGCTACTTAATTTCAGCGATAGCTAATGGAGTTGAGTGCAATGGACTCAGTCTACCGTCCTGAATATATGAACCATCATCATATATAGTGAGCTGAAATCCTAAAATCCCATAATATGGAACTTCGAGATATTAGTGCCAAGACACACGTCAAGGGCAGGACTAGTCAAGCAAGTTCAAGTGCTCAATAACAAGAAGAGGATTCAACTAGTAAGGAATACAAGGAAGAAGAAGAAACAGAAGCAACTGGCTGGAAGAAGGTACTAGATACAATCTCCACAAATAACAAGGTAATTATAGATACACTTGCAGAGAATTCCAAAAGGATAAAGGAGTGGCCCTAACTCAATGATATCGAAGCCAGGACATACGTTGTATCAATCGTTATTTCGAGGCTTAGGGCGTTAAATTGCCACCTCCAACACCATCCCCGCCTCCATCACTATAAGGCTTTGATCTAAACCCATTTCTTTTTAAAATTTAGTCTTAATTTTTATTTTAATTTTTTGTTTTACTTTAATTAATGTTTCTTCTTTCTTTATGTTTTTTTTTGTTCCCTTGTCATATTGAGGACAATGTGTTATTTAAATGTGGTGAAGGTTATATTTTTTGCTTATTGTATGATAGTTATTAGGTTGCATTTTGTGAATTGTGTGAACGTGTCAATGGCTTAGATGGATTGGAATTGATTTAATTTTGAACATAGTCTATTAGGTTGTGAAGAATCATTAGCTCGAAAAATTAGTGAATTGGTGGTCTTTGGCTAAATATGGAACTTAATTAGGATTTAGTGTGAGTTTGTCACCCTCTAAATTGTCACATTTATTTATAATTTGAGGCCTTTCGACTTAAGTAGCTTTACTCGTATTTTTCATAGAAATGAGTAGCTAAAGTAATAAGGTAGGTAATAAAAAAATCATGTTTGCTAAATAAATAACTATTCCGCTAGCCTTCGGGTTATGAACAGAGTTAGTAGCTAGTTGAGAACGTGATATAACTGAGTAATCGAATCGACACGCATCAAAAATGTCTGCCTTCAAGTAAAAAGGCTATAATGACATTCCAACTAAACAACTTAATGAAAAAACATGACTTAGTTGAGTAACTGGATTGACATTCATTATCTATGTTTGCCTCCACATAAAAAGACTAAATCCATGTTCACAAAAAATAAAAAAATGTTTGTGTGTTTTTGAATAAAACCTACCAAACTTGTAATAGTTGACTTTTAATGAAAAACTATGTAGGAGTAGTTACAGAGTTTGAATGATCAAAGAATTATTAACGTATGTCTACAATTGAAAAGGGTAAACAATTTAACACTTGCATCTGGATTGATATCTATATGTAGTTCAAAGGCCAAAGACGTGAATTTGGCATGTTAATGATTGAAATGACTCGAATGATTGTGTTTAAAATTAAGTTGATTTCATGAAGTTGAAGCCATTATCTCATTACTGCATTATGTCCTGTGTGAATTTCTTTGTGTTTGTTGTTTTGTTCGCTTGATGACAAGCAAATGTTTAAGTGTGGGGATGTTGATAAGTGTGAATTGCATCATGTTTTAGGGCTTAATTTGATATATATTTAATTGTTAACTTAAGCGTTTAGTATGTGTTTAGGTTAGAATTATGTTAATTTTATAATAAATTATGTTTAAGTTTTTTTATGGGTTAGTCAAGTCTTTGAGCTTAATTATTATGTCTTTGACGTACCTTGATGTGTTTGTTAGTATTTTAAGGTCAACATCAAAGAATGGAGAAGTTTCAGAGACATTCGGGCTAAAACAACAGCCTACGATCGTGGCACAACAGGTTACAATCATGACAGAAGCACTAGAGTCAGCCCACGATCGTGGCATGATTGTGACAAAAGCTCAGGACACAGCCCACGATCATGGCCTGCAGGGCCATGGTCGTGGCCTACATCGGGCAGACGTGCGGGTACTTAGAAAAGTCAAGTTTCAAGGGAGTTTTGTAGACCTTTCAGACCCCAGAAAAACCTTAGGGCTACTCAGAACACAAAAGATATATAAAGAATAAGACAAAGAAGATGAGGAGGTTTTACATTTTCCACCATTGAGGAACCCTAGAGAGAGTCGTTGAGAGATTGAGAAAGAGAAGAAGGAAGAGAGATGTGGAGAAGAAGTCGACGCGATGTACTTCCCAGAATAAGAGGTTTTTCGACGCTGCTGCCTCCATCATCCATTCTGATCTTGTTTTCTGTGTATTTTCAATCTTATTAATGTATAGTATTGGAATAACTATTGATGATAGGATTGTGTGAATGTTGAGGATGTCAATACTCACCTTCTAGTCATTTTTTTGTCTAATAAAAATATAATTGTTTTATGTTATTTGGATTCATTGTGATTAAGTTCTGAGATTGCATAATTCTGTAATATACTGAGAGGGTAAATCGAATGAATAATAATTATATTGGGATAACGAGAGTTAGGTGATTTAATAAGAATGAGAAATTAATTAAGTCGGTAATTATGTGAAAAGAGATCGCAAATAGGTTCCCGATAGTCTATTGGAAAACTTCATATCTAATTAGGGTTTTGGATAAATTGTTAATTGAGAGATTGCAATTTTCTATAATCTGATTAGGGTTTACAATTTAGGGTTAATGGTTATAACTCGAGAGACAGTAATCAAGCCTAGGACCATCTAAGACCAATACTCCAATAATTTATAATCAATTAGGTTAGTGTTAGAGATAGTTAAAAATTCCCCTTTCTCTTAATTGGTAGCTCTTTAGGTCGATTCTTGAATGTGTGCATTGCAATTGCTACTTGTTAATATTTTTGTAATTAATTCTTAAAATTGAGTTGCGTGATTGAATTAAATTCTTAACTTAGTTTTATTACATTTTGAATTATTGCAAATTGTTTTAGCCTTTGATTTTAGGATTAGATTAACCTCCTCGTCGGATTGACACCTTAGGTACTACGCGAATCACCTGTACGCTTATGGATTATCGAAGTTAAATATTAAAACTTACATATATCAGAAAATTGCAATCAGTGACTAAGGATGTTTTGGTATAGGTAAATGAATTATGCATTGGGGACAATGTAAGTTTTAAGTGTGGGGGTGGGGGATCTTGTTTATTATGTGTGTTTTTTAGTTGTTTTTGCATGTTAAAAAAATAAACAAACAAACATTCTCTCTTTTTCTATTGCTTCTAGAACTATATAGTTATAATTAGAATTAGAATTAACTAGAAAAATTTATAACAACTTAGGCATATATTTTTTACTCTTGTGAATTATCAATATACGTTTTCTTTAGAAGAGTGTTGACTAATGGGCAGACATTAACCAGTGAGATTTTGAGATTTAGACTAACACATCCTTATCAATCTTATTATCTTTTGTTCTTATATGACCTTCATAACATATACTTCTTGAATTTGTTAATTTTCTATTTGACACCACATTTTTATCACATACATTAACAAGAAATCGATATAGGCATTCTTTGTTCTGTAAGCTATATTATCTAAATAACTTACCTAATAACATGATTTATCCTATTTTTAAGCCCCTTGAGCTTTATTAGCCTTTTCGTTTTTTATTAACCACATTACAAGCCTCTAACCTAACAAAATGTCTTACCCAAGCCTTAAAGCTAGTACAGCATTTACGATTGTTGATGTTTATGGATACACAAGAGAATAAGTGTAGGGATGTACATATATTAGGGTTGTTTATAGTTGATGGAATTAGAATTTTATCTTTTATCAATAAATTCCATCATTGATGTAGTTTCTTTCAATTTTTGACTTTTAAAAAATAAAAAAGATAATAAAAGAAAAGAAGTAATTAAGAAGAAAAATCATTTGTTTTGCAAATTATTCATGTTAGTCTTTCCTCTTAAAGATGTATAAAATAGGTGAATTGATTATGATGCAAATAAGGAAGAAGTTATTATGAAGGGTTATGGTTATTAATAAATGCATATTTGACTATATTTTTACACCCATATTTGATTTATTTTTCTTAATATTTTATATTTTATCCTATATTTAGTACGTAATTCACTCCAAGTGTTTTTATAGGGTATAATTGCCCTCACGGACTTAAAAGAGAAGATTTCGGATGAAAACACCATAAAACGGAGAATCAAAGCACAAAAGGGATACTGGTTGTGCATCAACTCGTGCATTTCTCCCAGACCATATAGAATCATGATTTTGAGTGTTTTTAGAGATACATGACTTTTAAAGATGATTCTAGACATGAAGAACGTCCAGAATGGATGATATTAATCTAGGAATATGGAAATCACGAATCTAATAGAATACGAGATCAACCCTCTACCTTGCAAGAACATTTGATAGAAGAGAAAAGGAGATTTAAAATTATGAACTCTTTATTTTCTATTCTTTTATCTTCCAGTTTATGTTTGATTTCGTTTTGTATTATGTGTAGCTAAACTTTTTTAGTGTTTAAGTTTGAAGTTTGTGCTACAATATGTTTTAATTCTTTTATTGAATACAATTGTTTTGATTGATTTATCACGATTTGATTACATATTTAATATATTCTAATAGACCTAGGAATATTATATCATAACATGATTTCATACATAGAGATTGAGTAATCTTAGGTTTGAATAGATCTACCATAATTGAAAGGAATTGAAAGATATGATGATATAAATCTTCCATATTAGGTTCAAACCTAATAAAGGGATTCACAAATCAATAAAGCAATCCTATAAACTTTAACCTAAGTAATTCGGTTGAAAACCTTAGGATTAGCTATTAGTAGACTCAAGGTCAGCTATTGGCATACCATAGGAATCTCCATGATCCAATAAATCAATAAAATACTTGCATAATAAAAGATCAATTAATTATGGATTTTTAGGGGGATTTGAAACCTAGATACTAATTTCCGATATCGATAGTTTTCTAAGTGATTCCTTATTTTAGTGTTCAATGTTGTTGTCTATTTCATTTTAATTGTTTAAGTTTTTATTTTCTTCATTAAAATCCAAAATCGATATGTAGACTAGATAATAAGAAACAAGTAATTACTAGTAATCACTGTCTTTAAGAGATTGACTTATACTTGTCAATACTAGCTACAACTAAGCCTTACACTTACGGTTATTACAATATTGACTAACTTAGAAAAAGTCAATCAAGTTTTGGCATTATTACTAGGGGTAATAATACTAGGAAAACCCTTATTTTATTACTCCAGCCATTTTAATTTAATTTAATTAATTACGCTTTTGTATTTATTTCTTATTGTAGTTTATTGTAAATTTGGTTTATTCATTTAATTATCTTTTGAACTCATCTCCTTCATTTTGAGTTTGTAGGTTATTGTAGGATTTAAGATTTATTGTCATAGTCACAACTCACAATTGAAGGATGGAGTGGACAATACTTTTATGGATGCCAGGATATGTCCTCACATCATTTAACATCACCATACGAGAGAGAGTCATTTCTTTACATGTTTTCAGAAGCTCAGCAAATGTCCAAGATGTGTTGTAACATTTATGAGAGTTATGAATGTCAAGTACTCGCTATATATGGGAGCAACTAATCATGAACAACCAACCTTAAGCTCCACCATATGAAAATAATTCAAAGTGGAGCAACCCTTATTTATATGGATGGTATGACTATACTCTAATTGAAGATTTACAACAAGAGAAAAAATACAAAAGTATTACGGATAAATTAATGGAATGCTTGTCAAGAAAGTAACTAGTCAATGTGAATTCTAAGAGAGATTTTCTTTATCTGTATATGGTAAGCATAATGCCTCATACTAATTGAGCTACCTAGCATTTCATGGTAAAGAAGACATGTCAATCGATTTCATGAATGAAGATATATTACAAAAACGTGAGGATTTCACTACTACTTTGGAAGATATAATGACTCAATTTATTCAAGAATCAAACGAGAGGCATCAAAAAATAGAGGCTTTTTTACAAAATTTGGTGAATCGGATATACCAGCTAGTGGAGATACCATCTAATGAGATACAAGGGAGTTTGCCCATTTATACTAAAACTGATGCTAATGAATATATAATGGCAATCACCCTTAGAAGTGGGAACGAGCTTCCAGAAGAAGACGAAGTAGAAGAAAAAAAGGAAGAGAAAGCAAATGTAACAAATAAATTAGTGGAACTCCTTAGTGAATAAAAGCTGACCGACACGAATTTGACAGTAAAGAAAATAAAATTGTTGGTTTCATGAATAGAGGGACATTTCAAGAAGAGTTTCCTAAAGAAAATGGCAAAGAAGCCTCCATCTAAGAAGAGTAAGTAAATAAGCGGCAAGAGGTAATTGAAGAAGATAAACTAGAAACCTCTATTCAGGAAGAAGAAGAGGAGTGGACAGAAAAGGTTGAGGAAGAACTAGCAGTGGAAACAAGTAAGGAAACTACTAATGATGTGTTGGTAGTGACTTTAAGTACGAAAGATTCTCACCTCATTGAAGACAAATTTTTTGAGTTAACCAATGATTCAGGAAGTCATTAACAATTTTTCATTAAAAAAGGCATTAATTTTTACAATTGGATTTATTAATTTGATAAATTATATATGTGGTTTACTTACAGGTTACAAAACCCATATATAGAGATACGGGTGGAAGTAAGCCACTTATCATAGACCCTAGACAAGGGTAAAATTGCAGGTTATGTCGAGCTAATGACATTAAACAAGCACTACATGGGAGATAACCCATGAATTAGTTTAGGTTTATTTTAAATTTTACATTATTTCATTCTTATGTCCATGTTAGACTAGGATTTACGGGTGGAAGCAAGCTACTTATCATAGACCCTAGACAAGGGTAAACTTGCAGGTTATGTTGAGCTAAGCACATTAAACAAGCACTACATGGGAGATAACCCATGAATTGTTTAGGTTTATTTTAAATTTTACATTATTTCATTCCTATGTCCATGTTAGACTAGGATTTATTTAATTTTTGATAAGTTTTAAAATTAGGACATTAAGTATCTTTATAAGATTGTGTACGATTTCAGTGTTAGGGAATATGTATTAAAATTTTATAACTTTAAACTGCATAATTTTTAAGTTTGTTCATATATTGTTGAACTTGCACACATTTGCAGAGAGTTGGAAGCTATCTAAACATACTGGTGTGACTCGGTTTGATACATGCTTGTGTATCAAATCATTTAAGTTCACAAAAATATGAAGTTATGTGATTTACACGGTTTGATACACGACTGTGTAATAGACTGTGTAAGCCTGAGATACAAATTTAAACTGCCCTGATTCCCTTTTTTTCAATCCTCTTCTCTCACTCACTTTCACTATTAGCTCCAACTTCTCCCAATCCTATTCTTACTTTTGTCAATCAAATTAGCGACAACCAAGTAAGTTTTCTTGTTGCTTTAACTTGTTTATGCTTGATTCATTAGGTGGTTTGTGTTATTTTCAGATTTTTGAAAACATTAATTTCATGATTTTGGGATTTTAAGTGAATTTATGTGATTTTATGTGCAATTATGGTTTAATAGTTGAATAATAAGTTTACCTAATTTTTTTTATTATTCAATTCGATTAATTGAATCTGAATTGGGTGAAAATTCAACTTAAATTATGTCATTGTGTGATTACGGCTCATTAATTATTAATTTATGATGTTTTTGATGAAATTAATGTTAATCAATTGTTTTTTATGATAATTGAAGATTGGGTTTGTGTTTAATTGCATGAATTTAATGTTCAATTTTGTCTATTTTACGTAATTGCGAAGTAGAGGTTTTCAATTTCAATTTTAGGGTTTAATTTGTAATTAATCAATTAGGATAGCTTAATTTGTTAATTACAATATTCTTAACTTTAATTTCATTATTAATTAGGTTTTAGTTAATTTTCTATTTATTTTTCTTACTTAATTGTTTATGTACTTATTTATTCATGTTAATTTATTTTCATGCGTTTAAATTTTTGTTGTCAATGTGTTTTTGCATTTTATAATTTAGTGAGCATATTAAATTTTAAGTGTGGGAGGATAGTCACGTAATTTATTTGTAAGTATTAACACTATTTTTAAGTTTCAGGCATAATAACGAGATCATAGCAAGCACAGGAGACCCCTAGTAAGAGACATCAAGGAGAAGGTTCCTCATCCATAGCTTAGCAGCCACTAGAGCGGCCACAGATGTTATTGTTTAATGCTAGGGCCTAAGAGGAACATACCAGCAGCTAAAGGACAAACTATTTGGTACTGGCTGATTTATCGACCGAGAAGCACTGGAGCAAGTCGGCTTAGCCCAGTAAGTTCGAGGCCTTGTAAATGTTGGTGCATGGTCTTGACTATTGGATATTGTGGAGCCCTTCTATCTTGAGCTTACGATAGAGGTGCTCTCCATATTTCTGTGGAGAGAGGATGCTATGATAGGGATCGCCCTAACACGATCCAGTTTTGATTGATGAGAGAAATGATTCAGATAAGCTACACAACATTCTCCATCATGATGGATCTCTACGACTAGGAGTTCGTAGGGACATTAGAGTACCTTACACTATGGAAAAACTTTCCGTGTGGATTTTCCCCATAACAGTTCTGGCATACCATCAGCACAAAAGATGACTATGACCTAAACAAGTCCAAAGTCTTATCCCTACACCATCTAGCACTTAGATACATTCACAACATCCTGATTCTTACTTTTAACAGTTAGGGTGATAAATGGGTCATTGTTGACAACATGGACATGTATTATTTTTGGAGTATAAGAGAGAGGATGATGATCCATTTGGGGCATGTTCTTGCCCAATTCATTAGGCAGTAGAGGGAGGAAAAGAAGTTCGACACAATCTGTATCGAACCTTACATGACCAGACCTTCGTGACAAATGGGTGTATTTGATAGATTACCACCAATGTGACAGGTGGCTACTTTAGAAGCACTAAACCTTGCTGTGATGCAACACTTGCACATGGTTTACAAATGTTGAGGACCCATAAGCGATGTATACAAACTCATTGTGTACCTCGATGAGCCAGCAACATCGGTAGGACTTAGGGAGGAGCAACTGCAACTGCAGCCGTAGTCATTGCCATCCCAAATAGAAGGGATAGTTTTAGAGGAGCTCAATCTAGACCAGTTGAAGACATCTAAATTGGAGAGACATTAGTTGGAACTTATGGAGAGGATGAGTAGGCGTGAGACCACAGTTAGATGGATGGGTTTTACTGTTACTAATGGCGAACCATCAAGGCATTACTTTCCAGCCTCCATCATCTAGAGCGGGCTCTTCATCTTCAGCTCTTCCACATTATAAAGATCAACCATTTAAAGACCTTCTGCTATCGGACAGGTGTTGGTTACGAAAAATAAACAAGGTGATGCTTAATTGTTATATTTTTCTTTTCCTTTTTATTTATGTATTTTTCTTATTCCTTTTCTTTTGTTTAAACGTTAATGTTAATGTTATTTTCTATTTCTTTTTTTATTTTATTTCTTTCTTATTTTATCTCTTTTTCTTCATATTTTGCAAGGTTGCAGTTATTATCGAATGGAACAGAAATCAAAAAATTTTCTTATCTAGGAAAGTACCAACTTAACCCTCTCATTCATAATGTCTATATTGTTTACATTAAAGACAATGTAAAATTTTAGGTGTGGCGAAGGGGTTAATAAATTCTAACAATTTATTTAAGCTTATTATAATCTTGATTATAAAAGTTTACTAACTGATATTTTGAATTAATTAAATCTTTCCATCAATATTGTGTTTCATTATTGAATATTGATTGAATTTGTATGCAAAAGGATGATAGTTAGAATAAAATTGCTTTTGTAAGTCATATTTTAAGTATTCATTGAACTAATAAAGTTGAATGAAATTTGTATATTATTTACGCACATATACCCCATATTTTTTGTGAGCTTTAAAACCTAAGAGCAAATTTTCAAAATTTTTAAGCTCTTATCATACTTTCATGTATGTTATCATATGCTGTAGAATAATTCTATAAGTTTCTTTTATTATGCATATTGAGACCTATTTGTTAAATTAAAAGTATTGAAATGATGAAGGCACTTATATTCAACAACATGTTTAAGCCTATTTCTTTGAAAACTACTGTCCATAATTTTATCCTTTAGGAATAACCAAGTTGAACTTTAGCATTTTTCATTAATTATAACAAATTATTAACCTTTATCCTTTTTTTGAAGACTTTTTTATTATTTTGAACCCTGAAGATTATTTACATTATTTGTTTTTTAACTTGAATTTTTGAATGGTCCAATATTTCTTTAATTATGGTACATGATGAATGCTTGAAATTATTGTGACAAAAGAGAGAAAAAAATCAAGCAATTATTTACATATAAAAAAGAAGAAGAAAAGAATAAGTATATAATACCATTATTTTTGCAATGAAAGGACCTATATGTATTATGAATAATTTTCATTGGATGTTCTTTTTTTATTATCCCAATTATACCTTACCTAAGCCTCGTTACAACCTTATAAGACCTTTTGATTTATGCTTCTAGTTTATACATAAGTGGTGGAGATATGATAATATCGCAAGCCTATGGTAAGCATTTTACTATACATTGATTGAGAGTTTGATGCTTTTCACCCTAAACACTTGAGTGCATTAAGTGAAATCCTAGTAAGAGTGTAAAGGTTTATGCTTTTGATTTCAACATAATTTTGACTTAATTACGATTAATATTGATTGAGGAAGTTAATTTTATTATAACTTGATTCTAATTAGATGTTAATTTGATTCAATATGACATAATGATTTATAGTATGAATGTAGAACTTGAGACTAATGGTGGATTGATGTTGTAAAATTTATAATTTTGACTATGTTTTGTTACAAACAAAAGCTTAAATTGGGGATGATTAATAGATGCATATTTGACTATATATTTACACCCATAATTGATGTATTTTTCTTGATATTTATACTTTTATTATATATTTGGTACTTAATTCGTGTGCTTATAAGGTATAATTGCCTTCATGAACTTAAAGGAGAAGAATTTGGACGAAAATGTGACATAAAACAAAGAATCAAAGCACAAAAAGGATGGATGGTCATGTAGGAACCCATGCATTTCTCCCAAGCTGTGTAGAATCATGATTTTAAATGTTATTATATATACATAGTCTGATACACTGTCGTGTATCAGACCGCGCATGTCCCAAAAACCCTAAATAGAGGGATTTACAAATCACCTATTTATCCTAAGTAATTTCGTTGAAAACCTTGGGATTAGTTGTTAGTAGACTCAAGGTCAGCTGCTAACATATCATAGGAATCTCCAAGTTCTAATAAATTAATAAAAAATTACATAATAAAAGATCAATCAATTAAAGGTTTTTAGGGGGATTTGAGACCTATATAATAATTTCTGATATCGATAGTTTTCTATGTCCAAACCATCACAAAAACATCCAAAAGTCAACTTTGATTCTTAAGTAGTTTTTGTTCGACAATCAGGAAAATAAAAAGAGATGGGAGAATTATCATATAGAATAATCGATCAACGGACTTATTGATTCCTTTTTTTGTTTAATGTTGTTGCCAATTTCATTTTAACTGTTTAAGTTTTTATTTTCTTTATTAAAATCAAAATTTGATCCACAGGCTACATAATAGAAATTTGGTAATTACTAGTAATCACTATCTTCAAGGGATCAATTCATACTTGCCAGTACTAGCTACAGCTATGCTATACACTAACGGTTATTACAATATTAACTAATTTAGAAAAAGACAATCAGTCATTGTCTATTGTTCATTTTTTTTATAGGTGATTCTTTCTAATTCATTATGCTTTATGTGGTTTAATGTGTTAAGGCTTGATCTAAGCTATCTAATAGAGTTTTTTTTTTTTGCATTCATCACAACTAATGGTACCCAGTTTTGAGTGGATGTTAATTTTTACATTTGATACTCCATTGATTATTTTTCTTGCTTCAATAGTTTTATTGGATTTTGAACCATATGATCTAAATACTTCTTATCTTAACCTTTGGCCCCATTACAACCTTAAAAATTCCTTTGATTCATGATTATGCATGTAAATCTTTAGTGGTGGAGAACTGAAATGATATGCCTGTCTTGATCATTAAAGGTGTTTGAGTGTATTTGTAGATTTATTTTATTTTTAAGCACAACTTGTCAAAGTCTACCCCTAAATTACTTAGTTTTTAAAGTAAATGGTTGTTACTGATCATGAGTAAAAACATTAAATTTTTAATTCTTGCCATGATTTTGAAAGTTATTCCTCTTTTCTTATGATTGTCTATTCTTAGGAAATATTGTTAAAGAGAAAGTGTTTTGGCTATTAATTTTGATTTTTAGTTTTGCCCGAGGACATTTAAAAGCTAAGTATGGGGGAACTTAATAAGTGCTTGATTGACTATATATTTACTCCATAGTGTTAAGTGATTAATGTTATGTTGTTCTTAAGATACTTATTTTAGTTCATATTTTGTTTTAGGTACAAGTTGGATGAACATGAACAAAAATGAGCTAAAACATATTGTTATTGTTATTCTTTCAATTTTTGATCTTATTTTCCTTGGTGGAAGCAAAAAGGAGATGAGTTAGAGTGAAAACGGGATAAGGAATGCCACAAATGGAGTCACTACATCTTACATGCTTGTGTATATGACATACATGGTCGTGAATAGGGACTGTGTGAGTCACTAGAAGCATGTAAGAGCACAAAGATGAAGTTTAAAACATACTTGCAACCTATATGGCTATATGGGGACTTAAATGATCATTTACGTGAGCTATATGGTCTTGTATCTTAGTCATGTAGCTCATGCGAACATGTTTGCTTACGATTTTAGCAAAATTGACATATACGGTCACTTACACACCTTGTGTAGTTGATTGTGTATTATTACAAATCCTAGTTTTCACGCATAAAAGGGAAATTAAGAGGAAAAATAAGGTATGAAGACATTAGAGACTCAAAAGGAGGATGATTCCTTTCCCTTTGGAAAGCAATGAAGTGCTAAACTTCATCTTTCTAGTTTAATGGGGATATAAAGGGTAATGAACATATTTGGGCATTGACTAATCTGGTGATGTTGTTTTAACTCTCTTTTGGAATCAATTATGTTAGACCCCATTTCTGGAGTCTAACTCGTGAGTCAAGCGTGAGCGCATTACTCTGTAGGGTTCTTGTAATAGAATCTCACTAGCCATCATTGGTTCATCTTCATTCTCATATCATCCCAAAATTTCATATTTTAAACACTTGATATACGACAATCCATTCTTATGTTTATATCCTCAATTGTCACCCTAAACATATCACTCATTTTATCTCTTATTTCCACATCAAACTAAGCACATTTCAAGCCTAAATTTATCGTAGGAAAGCATTGATAAGCCCACAACTAATAAATGTATGTTATTTGGGATGAAAAGCATAACTTTCACTATAGATGTTGGATCAAATTCATTCAATTATGGTTTCGAAGAGGACTTCGAGTTCTACAAATTTTGTGAAGAACCTGAGAGAGATTTTACCGTCTAAAGGGTCAAAATTTTCACAATTATATAATTATCTTGAGAATATCCGCTAAGCAGACATATGTCCCTCCAAACAAACATGAATTGAGTTAGAACGCTGGAATTCTTAAGAAGGTCGTCCAGCAGACGTCAAGTTCGTCCAGTGGACATTTACGGATCAATTTTTAGATTTCTAACTCCTACAAGTTACCCATGACCCCTCTTATGCATATCTATCATTTCTAACTTATTTTCCTATCATTTTCCCTTCATTATCACTTTCATTTCATCTTAATATCATTTACAACCAAATCATAATCTATGTTTGGTCATCAACCAAAAAACATAACATTAAAACTTATACACATTGATCATAAATTTATGCACATGTTCAACTCCCTTTATCACCTTCATTTCATCTCTAACTTATCACACTAATTATTCCCATGTCAAGACACCATAGCACTCTTTTTCTATTAGATCAAGTTAGAAATAGGCTATAAAGTGTCCAACATGCACCCTGTACAGCATCACTAACTTGTAAAAGTCCTAACTTTCAAGTCCGATCTCCAAAAATTACACACTTTATATCATTGTAAAGCTAGGAGGATAAGCTACAACTTCCAAGAAGATAACATTATCAAAATCAGCCTAGATTAATACAGTTTTTCCCCTGAAGTCAGAACACAGATTTTACCCCTAATGCGAAAACTTGGAAAATCATGAGAAAAACATAAATATATTTCATTAACATCAAAAGAAAAGAGTTTTACAAAGCTTTAATGGGAATTTGAAGACCCAAATACATTATTAGTCTCATAATCCAAAATTACAAAATATACATGAACGAGTGTTACTTGAAATGTGGCTAAAGCCTTGTATTTTCATAAACTAACTTAAATACAAAAAAATATGCAGACTTGGAGTGATGCCTTGACTCTCTATCACTCGATCGCTTGCTCTTCACCTGAAGATGGAGAGGAAAGGGGGTGAACTTAAAAGCTCGTGGGTAACAAGTTTATAGCAGAGTAACAAGCAAAACCATTGAAAATATTTGTTGTCATAGTAAATTGCATTGAATCCATATAACACGTCTCAAATTCTCAAGCTTTTCAAACAATTCATAAACAACATAAGTCATGTATTCATCAAACATATCAATAAATCATACACATAAACAATCATAATGGTCTAGGTAGTCAATAAACATGAGGGAGTTCTTGCGAAGCTCCGATAAACATGAGGGAGTTCTTGCAAATCTCCAGTAAATATGAGGGAGTTCGTGAAGGAGCTCTATGCCACTAGCATGCAAGCAGGAGAAGCCTTTAACATGGTCAGCGTGCACATGACAACAAAATGGACCACCACAAACCCACACAAACATGAATTTCATGACTTGTAAACATATTGCACAAAAGGCACATTTC